>JAGDQP010003977.1:68490-89092 GCA_022664845.1 Lepisma saccharinum | reverse complement strand
TTGAAAAAATGAATTTGACCGCCTTCGCTGGCTCGGTATATTGTATGGTATTTGGATAGATAAATTTTGAATTTTGGGGACATTTTAGTAACTAATTACTTTGGCCCGTCTCGAGTCCATTAGATGCTAAGTTTCTGGAATTTACAAACATCCATGCTCCAACCGGGATTTGAAAGCCGTTCGAGTTGCTGGCTTGGCGCCTCAACCCACACGACTATCAGGTCGGCCTATGGTATTTGGAACAACCAAAAATAATACTTTTCATTACTGTGTTTTTTTGGAGAGTACATAACTCTACAATTCTGTACATTCGTAAAAGCCGGTAGTTTAAAGTAAAACAATCGGACTTACTACTAACATGCTTTCGTTCACTCTGTCTGTATAGAAAGGATCGCGTGTAGATAGTAGAGAAGCACCCATAAAATGAGTTTATTATCGCATGTTTAAGCTGTGAGGTAAGGATGAGGACAAGAACAAATGTAGCATGAGAATGTCTGACAACCACTTACACTATCTGTACGGAGAAAGACGTTACACATAGTTAAGAGCAATCAGCAGTAAGGTGGTTTTTTTTACATTTAACACAAAGGTTGCAACACTGTTGGCACAGTGGTAGTAATGATAGGTTTGCTACACTGTCAGTTTGGTAAGTTCTTTCCGGATATGGTAACATTGCTACTTTTGGTAACTAATCTCAGTGGATGGAAACATTGATTAACAACAGGTGTTGCGAATTTCCGTCGGTGACAGAGTGGCGCTGCTAGTGTCGAAACTCGATACGTCGAATTAACATGGAGGATACTCATCTTTCTGTTAAGGGTATATAATCTTTGGTACGACTCACCCGATGTTGTAAAAATAATGAAATCGGGACAACCAAGATGAGCAGGTCATGTATTTTGGATGGGAGAAAAACGATTATTGTATCTTGGTTGGAAATTTGGAGAAATAGAGACCGTTGGGGAGGCTGAGACAGCGTTGGAAGGACAATATTAGAAGGGATCTTCGAGAAGTAGATATTAAAGATGGAAACTGGCTTGGTCTTGCTCAGGATAGAATTTTATGGAGAACGTTTGTTACTGTGGCGATGAACTTGCGAGTTCCGTAAGCCACAGAGTAAGTAATATGTTATTTCATTCATTATGGGATTGGTTATACTATTAGGGTCTATATTGAATCGCGCTTTCAAAGGACATTTTCAATTTATTTAAATGCTCTAGTATTTCAATCCGCGTATTCAATCAAGTCACGTTAGAATATTGAATATGTAGATTAATATATATATATATATATATATATATATATATATATATATATATATATATATATAATGCCTATCTAGACTATAGAATCAATTGACCATGTTCATGCATTTCTAATGTTACGAACAATAAAGAATTTAAATTTAAATTCATTGTGTAAGATGTAGTTCTGAGAAGCTTATGTTTGTGCTAGAGATATAAAAAACACACATCTCTGTTACACTTTAACGTGTTTCGGGAGGTTCTTAGGTACCAGTGGCCGACCATTCTTACAGGTTTCTCCTCAGTCACAGCAGTAAACAAAGCTCCGGGATGGTACTATAAACATAAACACTGACCAACTCCTTCCCGCATTATTTCCTTTACCTTATTTCGGCCTGACCCATAGACGCCGAAAAGTTATAAATAAATTCAAACTTCCTGGTAGTTTTGTCGTATGCGGTCTACCCCGGTTAGGTTAGGGTGCGTTAGGTTAGGTTAGGTTCTTTATGTCAGTTCCAAATGTAGACCGCATACGACAAGATTACCAACAAAGTTATGTTTGTGTTGTAAAAACTAAACACAATGCAGATGTCTATAGATATAAACTTATAAAGGTAAATGTATTCACGGATCATTGCGCAAAATTATGCCTACTAGAACCTACTTTCCCCCTTTTTTTATTTAAGAAAAAATATTTAATTTAATTTTTATTGGTTATGCTCACGAAAGATTCATTTGAAAATGTATTACCGTAGATCGTAGTTTTAAAAATATTTTTGTCATTTAATAAAAATAAAAATGATGAAACAAAACCATTTGTTCTTCATCGTCTAAAACGAAAGACAATAAAAACGCCGTTGCAGTAAAAGAAGTAATGTCTTCCAAACTCTTAGCGTTTTCAAACTGTAGTTTTAAACCCTAAACGAAACAATTTTATCCTAGAGCATCCCACAGGGCAAGTACACTTTCTACTACGGGGGAACACAGTCTCACGATTTCGGAACAGGATTCCTCATTAAGAACGGTATCCTTCAGGCGGTTCAGAATATAGAGTTCGTAAACGAAAGACTATCGTACGTTACTATATGTACTCGATGGGGCAACACGGTTTTATTAAACGTCTATGCTTCGACCGATGTGGCTAGTGATAACGACAAAGATATATTCTACGATGAACTAGAAAGGTTGTTTGACCGATTACCGAAGTACAATTCGAAAATTGTGTTGGGTGATTTCAAAGCAAAGGTAGGGAGGGAAGAAAAATATAGACCTACTATAGGCAAATACAGTCTTCAAAAAACACCAACAACAATGGTGAAAGACTGATAACTTTCGCGATTTCGAAAACCCTACTGGTAAAGAGCACGTACTTTGAACACAAAGATATACACAAATATACATGGGTATCTCCGGACGGCAAAACTCTCAACCAGATCGATCACATATTAGTAGACAAACGAAGACACACCAACCTAATGGATGTTAGGTCGTACAGAGGAGCGGAAGGTGACACCGACCATCAATTAGTGATCACAAAAGTAAGGGAAAAGTTATGGGTCGCGAACAGAGAAAGCAAGGGGTCAAAACAACTGAAATTCGAAGTGAAACGATTAAATAATCCGAGCATAAAAGCAGATTACCAACTCGAACTCTCAAATAGGTTCGAAATCCTAGCCGACTCGAGTAATAATAATGATGATATTAATAATGAAATTGATATAAGTAAGATGTGGGAGGCAATTTGTGAAACAATTAAGAGCGCAGCGAAAGAACGTGTAGGTGAGAAGAAACAGCAGAAAAACAAACCTTGGTTTGATGAAGAATGCCTTAAGCTTCATAAGGAACGAAAACAAGCAAGGAAACGATGGCTAAATAATAAAAGCGAAGCAAATACCAACCACTACAGTAACGCGAAACGAAACGCCACACTCGGGTTCTGAAACAAAAAGCGAGAATATCTGACGCAGAAGATTCAGGAGATTGAGGAAAACGGGAAGACAAATAACATACAAGATCTATACAAAGGGGTAAACTCGTTAAGAAAAGGTTATCAGCCGAGGTTAGGAATGATTAGAAATGAACGTGGAGACCTTCAGGCTGATCCGACTAAAATTGTCGATGTGTGGAAAAGTTATTTCAGCAAACTTCTTAATGTACACAACGGGGAATAAAAAGAGGAATTTGAAATCCATACCGCAGAACCGTGGATTCCCGAACCTAGCGAGATCGAGATGTCGGTAAAGAAATTGAAAACTTTCAAATCACCAGGAATAGACA
Organism: Lepisma saccharinum; assembly: GCA_022664845.1. NCBI lineage: Eukaryota > Metazoa > Arthropoda > Insecta > Zygentoma > Lepismatidae > Lepisma > Lepisma saccharinum. The sequence goes on along the minus strand of JAGDQP010003977.1, from coordinate 85,571 downwards.
ATATTCCTGCCGAATTAATTAAAGCGGGAGGAGCCGCACTAATCAAGGAACTACAAAAATGGATAAGTGCTATATGGAGAAAGGAGGAGCTCCCAAAGGAATTGAAAACCTCAATAATAGTTCCGATTTACAAAAAAGGCGATAAATCGGACTGTAATAATTACCGCGGAATCTCATTATTTCCAACCTGTTATAAGGTATTAAGTAATATTATGTTAACACGCCTAAGTATATAAGCAGATTAAATAACTGGAGATCACCAATGTGGATTTAAAAGAAATAGATCCACTTTCGACCAGATTTTTGCCTTAAAACAAATTTTGGAGAAGAAATGGGAAAACAATGGAACGGTTCATCAGCTATTCATTGATTTTAAGAAAGCATATGATTCTATCAAAAGGAAAAAGTTATACAGTATCCTGATACGATTTGGAATTCCGAAAAAAAAATGGTTCAACTGGTGAAGATGTGTCTCAACGACCCCATAAGCAGGGTACGGATAGGTAATATGTTAGATAGTTTCAAGATTCGCAACGGATTGAAACAAGGCGATGACTTGTCCCCACTACTGTTTAACTTTACGTTAGAATATGCGATTTTAAAAATTAAAGGGGACAAAAAGGGATTATCATTGAATGGTTTGAATCAACTGTTTGTATACGCGGATGATGTAGATTTAATAGGGGACGATATAGATTCACTACAAAGCAACACCGATGCCTTAGTAGAAGCGTGCGATGAGATAGGTCTACAGGTAAACATAGATAAAACAAAATACATGATAACAAGTCGAAACACAGGGAATGAAGGAAATAAAAACATAAGAATTAGGGATGAGGTCATAGAGAAAGTAAACAAATTAAAATACTTGGGAACATACGTAACAAGCAAAAATGAGGTCACGGAAGAAATAAAAAGTCGCTTAGTATCGGGCAACGCATGTTTCTACTTATTTTAGAAACTTCTAACTTCGCGATTAATATAAAGGAAATTGAAATTAAAAATATACAGAACGGTTATTCTGCCGGTAACACTTTCCGGTTGCGAAAGTTGGAGTACGACCCTAGCAGATGAACATAAATTACGTGTATTTGAAAATAAGGTTTTGAGAAAGATATACTGGCCGAAACGGGACAAGATGACTGGAGAATGGAGGAGACTGCATAATGAAGAACTCCACGGACTGTACGATTCACCAGATGTTTAAAAATAATGAAATCGCTACGACTAAGGTGGGCAGGCCATGTAGCTCGGATAGGGGAAAAAACGAAGATTATATTCTATCCTGGTTGGAAGGCCGGATGGAAAGAGGCCATTGGGAAGACCAAGACGTCGTTGGGAGGACAATATTAGAGAAATAGGTGTTCGTGATGAAAACTGGCTTGATATTGCCTAGGATAGAATCCAATGGCGAACGTTTGTTACTGCGGTGATGAACTTGCGAGTACCATAAGCCATAGAGTTAGTTAGTTAGTGGAAGAGTACCGTATCTTTCCGAACAACTAGTCTCAAATGTGAGTTTGTTGTTGGAGACACTGATATCGTTATTAAGGCGGTAGTTTTTCTAACAATGAACAGGGATGAATAGCTTAGAATTGCATATTTTCTCCCCTCAGGCTACCCATTCAACCAACTTCCAACCAACTCTCGACATGAGCAGAACTTCCACATCACGTTTGCAAAAATGTAGTTTTTATTGTTAATGTTGATTGCACAACACGTCCTCATTGTTATAAAAAACATCTATACTGACGAGTGTATTTAATCAATTAGGCTTAATAGTCGTACTCATACGAAGCAGCTTTTGGGAATGATATGAAAATGGAAGCTGCAGGGGAAGGGCCCTCTACACCGAAAAAAAAAAACTATCAAGCTTCAGAACGATTTGTATAAAAACTGGATTGTGAAAGTCGATTCCCATAATGTGAAATGTTTGATGTGTAATATTCAGTTTACTGTCAAGCATGACGGAGAGAAGGCTTTAAAAACACACGTCGATAGTGAAAAAAAAAACATCGCGCGTGGACACGTAGCTAAGCTTCCAATCAGCTTATGACAGCTTTCCAGGTAAAGAAAGATTCAGAGGAAGAAAATCTAGTGACAATCATAGAAGTTTCAAAGATTTGCCATGGAATTAACCATCCTCATAGCTACAGAAGCATGGATTGCGGCATTAAATTAAATACCAGTGCTTATAAAGATTCCACTGTGGCCGAACTAAATGCGAAGCTATAGTGGAAAACATCTTAAGTCCGAAATCTATCGAGAACTGCCTCGTGAAACTAGGAGGCAGCTCCAACAATAGAATTCCATTTTCGATCTCTTCCGATGCATCGAATAAAGAGAATCGATAATTTTTCACAGTTTCTGTTCGATACTTTCATAAGGTAAAAAGGTGTGCAGAACTAACTTATAGATTTTTACGAAAATAGCAACGAAAGTTCAGAAGCCATTACCAAGGAAATAAAGAACACAATGAATAATTGTGGACTCAGAATAGCCGAAGTTAGTTAGTGCCGATAATGCCTCGGTCAATTACGGTGTGCACAATTCTGTTTTCCAGAAACTTTTAGCTGACAATCCAAATATCTTGAAGGCTGATTGCAATTGTGATGTCATTCATAATTCCGGTAGAAATGCTTGCAAAATGTGTTAACGTACCGGTATGATATGGAAAATTTTGTTTTAAAAGTATATGCGGAATTTTCTAACAGTGTACAGCAGAAAACTAGCAAGTTAAAGGAGTGTTTCGATTTTCTAGAAATGGAATATGAAGAAGTCTTGCGACATGTAGGGACCAAGTGGTTGGTTTTCTTTGCTGCGAGCTGTCGAGAAGTTGATTCTATCATGGCCTGCTGTGAAGTCGTACTTTCTGGAACTGGGTGAAGAAAACTGTAACAAAGTACCGGTAGTGTGGGAGTTTATCAAGAGTCAAGAACATGAGATAGAAAACGACTCAAGCGGACATGCAAACTTTTCAGAATACTACGTGTATTTTGTTCACCATTCCATGACGATTCTGCAAGGAATTCTTCTCAAACTGGAGAGCAATTCGTTAACAACCGCGGAAGTCCACACAATAATGGAAGAACTATACGCGTGATGGCGTACTTAAAGAAGTACTACAATCTCCTTTCAAGCATTTTTCAGTAATCAACATCTTGAATCAAATGAACCGACCGATTCAGTTCAATGCAGTTATTAGAGCAGCCGAATCTTGCAAACTAGATGTTAACGAAGATGGCCTCTACGATAAGGTTACACTTTTAAATGAAGTTCTGGGAAAATTTGGTGATGATACCTTCACAAATACACCTGTCGGTGAAGTCTGCGCGAAAATGTTCAAAAGCTCGAATTTTCCTTAACTTTACAAACTTGTCGCGAAAGTAAAGCAACGCTTACGTAGAACGTGTATTTTCTCTCATGTCAAATTTATGGACAGGCGAACGAAACAGAATGCGGGTGTACCTAGTCAAAGCGGAACTATATACCAAGGTGAACTTCAATATATCGTGCCAAGAATTCAGTGCGTACTTGGCAAACGAAGAACAGAAGGGACTCCTAACATGCTGTAAACACAACAAAAAATATAAGTACAAGTTTACTTAATATTACCAATGATTATACAGGGTGGAGCGGAGCCGACTGACATGTTTCAACTAGTCATATATTATATACGGAAACAGGAAAAAATAAGTAAAAGTGTCTATAAATACGACCAAGTATGACATTTATTTACCACCGATTACAAGGTTATTTTTTGAAAACATCGGGCAGATGGCCTTAGTTTACATCAATGCATTGTTGTAAACGTTTCTTAAAGTTGTCGTACACGCGCCTTCGTAGGTCCTCATCAATGGCTGCAACTTCGTCACTAATGGCTTGCTTGAGTTCTTAAATACTCGTGATATGCCTCTGGTACATACGGTCTTTCAGGAACCCCCACAGGAAAAAGTCTGGTGCACTGAGGTTGGGCGACCGAGCTGGCCAAGCGATGTCGCCGAAACGAGAGATAACAGTTCCGAACATTTTACGCACTACAGCCATACTGTTTCGCGCGGTGTTGCTTCATCCTGCTGGAAATATAGGTTTTTAAGGTTAATGCCAAGCTGTTGTAACATTTGTTCAACAAAACCTTCCAACATAGTCACATAACGTTCTGAAGCAACGGTTACTGTTTGTTCATTGTCATCCTCAAAGAACTACGGGCCTACAATTCCGAAAGCACCAACCACACACCACGCCGTCACTTTAGGGGAGTACAAGGGCTTTTCATGCAGTTATTTAGGGTTCACTGGTGACCAGTAGCGCATGTTTTGTACATGACCATATCGACCAATATTGAACTGTCGTCGACAGACACGCTGTACGTCCGTGACCTAATTTGTTTTGTAATAACTACGAACACAGGTAACACGGTGTTGCACGTTCCAACGCTAAATTGCGACTGACATACCACAGCGGCGCACGGTGTCATGAAATGGCGTCCCCCCTCTACCATTCCCCCTCCCGCGAACCATGACAAGCTATCGCGGAGGCGCACTGTTCAGCTTTGAAATGTGTCAGTTGGCTCTGCTCCACCCTATAGTATGTAATTGTTGTACCTTGACATTATTAAACTTAACTGAAATATTAGCAAATCGTTATTTGGTGTTCGTATCAATTATGTATTCGTTTACTCGTAATAATGTTCCGCAATTTATCTACAGTTTTTGTTCTGTCCAGTAAAACTATTAAAATTAATCTAAAAATGAGATACTCGCTTGGATTCTTGTCCCCCACATCAACTCTCTAGCCCTCGTACTGGGGACTCTGGACTTCCTGCTGGGACTCTGCTCTGCCCCCACTTCCCGCTTCCTTTTCCTTCTTTCTTTTTTATCTCCGATTCTTCGGGTTGGGCAAAAGTAAAAGGTGGTTACCCTTCTCACACTAGACCGACACCTAGAATGGAAGACTCATATAAATAAGGTTTGCAGAAAAGCGTTCTGGTCACTGCACTCTCTATCTAGGTTAAAAAATATCATTCCAACCGCTGTTAAAACCACTTTGGCACAAACACTTGTTTTCCCACATGTTGATTACTGTGACGTAGTACTCTCCGACATTAGCGATGAGTTGGCTCACCGCCTTCAGAGGATTCAGAATTCATGTGTAAGATTTATCTTTAACCAGAAATGTTCAAATCATTTAACATCTTTCTATCGAAAGATGTCCTTTCTAAAATTAGACGGGCGACGAGCTTCACACACAGCAGTACTATTATTTAAAACAATGCGTGCTAATAAGTCTAGTAATATGTTTTTTTTTTTTTTTTAACATTTTCAATCTCTTAATGCCCGTCATGGACACAATACAGGATCAGGAACCAACATAACTATTGGGAAAATGTCTATTGTCAAGTATCGATTAAACTCTCAAATTCCACCTGACGGCTTTAATTTGTTTTTATAAATAAAATTTTAGTAAGTACATAATTTTCTCCAGTATAGTATAGTGTGTACACGATCAGTTTATGTTAAAATCTATAGAGTACCGGTATTTGTCTGTATATCACTGTTTTGTTTCGTGTGTGTTTGTATGTGTGTGTATTTTTTTTTTTTATGAGCCAGTCTAGTAACTTTGGACTTCGGCTTGTCACGATTTGCCTTTAGCTGTTAAAATCCACACCCATGCCCCTTCCGGGACTCTAACCCGGGACCTTCGAGTCGATGGCCTACCGCTGCAGACCGCTTCGTCACCCGGCCGGCAAGAGAGAGAGAGAGAGAGAGAGAGAGAGAGAGAGAGAGAGAGAGAGAGAGAGAGAGTGTGTATGTGTATGTGTATGTGTATGTGTATGTGTGTGTGTAGGTGTGTGTGTATGTGTGTGTGTAGGTGTGTGTGTGTGTAGGTGTATGTGTATGTGTATGTGTATGTGTGTGTGTGTGTGTGTGTGTGTTTATTTTTAGGTGTAATTTTCTTTTCTTTTTTATTATTATAATTCCGGTATTTTGTTTTTGTATAAAACATTGTAGCATGGTCAAGTGGTAGATAAGGCTCTTTCAGCCTTAACTTCGCCATGCAAAAGAAGACAATAAACTAAACATTTCGTTAAGTGGTGGAGTGCAACAGGTTCGTAGAAACTTCGCTAGATGGCACCTGCATGTATAATACTTTACAAAGTGTATCTGTACATCCTTCTCAAGAGGTCTGTATACTGTGTGTTTCATATTTGTAGGAATACTAGACAAATGAAAAGCAACAATGACATTTTGGAAAGCGGTCCCGATGAATGCCTTTAAAATGAACTACCCACAATTTAATGAACCTAGATGAGAAATTTGAAAGTCTGATGTATGAAGTTCGCCATTACGGGTGTTCAACTAAAATAAACAATAAAGAGATTTGGTGCAAGGCGAGTTCAAACCCAGATCGTACAGTACCCACATAGCAAAATGACGTCCCAGGGATATCTGACGGATCTCCTGGCAGGATATCGGGACGTCCATAGGACGTCCTGTTTAAGTCCCGTTTACATCCATGGGACGTATAGTTATAATTAATCCTTCGTATAATTATACGAAGGCATATCCTTCGTATAGCTATAATTAATTAAATAATAATAATAGTAAGGTCGATTTAATTTATAGAAATTCCAGGTAGGTAATCCTGCACAGCTTTCCGGGGGACATCCATACGGGATGAACTGTTTGTATTGCCCACAGAGTTATCCCACGGACGTCCTTAGGACAATGCTATGGGAGCAGGACCATTCTGACGGTAATGGGATCTAAATGGGACGTCCCAGGGACGTACTCTGCTATGTGGGTAGGGTCTCGAGACACGAGGGAGGGAGATTTTCAACTCAAGAGCTACTTAAGGATAGGAAGGTGGTTGAGGTGTTGTAGGATAGCTCTCACCGCAACTTTTCCGAATATTGTGCTCGCTACTGAAGCCTGGCGGTACCATATTTTTTATGCACAGTCCCGCAAATGGACTCCACATCCCTTATTTTAATTAATGTTTTCTTAACCCCGTTATAATCAAATCATTAAAAGATGGTTTCTTTATCGTTATGGCATGGAAATACGCGAGTTCCAAGAAGTTTCTCTATCCCTCGCTAGAGAGCAGCATATATCTTAAAAAAATAATGTCCCCCTACTGCTAGTTTTGTGAACCCGCTGAACAGTCAATAATAATGTACACGTACCGAGAAACTTAAAGTATTTTAAATATATACATTATTCCATTGAGAGCAATAAATTGCCATACTCATCACGTTGTAATGCGACCTACACCCCACGATTCTGAAATTGCTTCCACAATCCTATTCACTCTTTTTTGTATGTTTACATATCAGTACTTAACTGAGAATGTGAACTCTTATAGTTCAAAGTTCAAAGTTTCTTGAGCAGATTGCTTTCTGTCTTAGAAGCTAATGTTAATTCTATAGAGTTTATCAAGAACTCTTGCTGTAGATAACAAAAGTTCAATGTTCCAATTTTCATATTTAAGAAGCAACTTTGAATGGAATAAAAGTATAGAAGTTGTACTGATTTTTTGAACAATCTGAGTCAGTGCACCATCAAAAACAGGTTCAGAAAGTAAATATGTCTTACAATAGTCAAAGGCAGGCTAGTCAACCAACGGCCCGCACACCATATGCGATTCGAAAATAGAGATATAATTTGAGGAATGGTAAAGATCTGAGTACAATAAAAAAATATACATATACAGGACTTTTACGCCTTGAGTAAGAAAAGGAGAGTCCTTTTCGGACGTCGATCCCAGTCATTTTGAGTAGGACGTTAATACATCAATCACGGAATTGCTCCTATCGAGCGGCCGTAGCTCAGTTCGTACAGCGTTAACTTATTGTTTGGCAATCGAAAGTTCCTGGGGACGATCCCAGAGGCCCACCCATCCTCCTGACTGAAGTTCTTTCTCAGGCAAACCAGACAAATGCGGGGATGGTGCCTACTAATTAAGCCCTGGCCAACTATACCTTCCACCATCCTCTCCCTCACTCTATCCCGGTCTGAGACTGAGATGCCTAAGGGCCATAAATAAAATTCAAATTAACGGAATGGCCCCAAAATTGCTCTTTTAACAACACATTTCAGAGAGTCAGAAGTGAATTTCTTTTTTGATAAAAAAAATGAAAAGAGGTTAGCCCCTCTTCAAAATAATGGAAAACGTGTTTTGGCATTTGCACTCGTTCCAGTAATACAGTACATTGTGTGCCCACTGGTTTTACGAACACTCGGTGCACGGCATGACCACAGAAATGCGAACATTTCATTAAGGATGTGCGCAAGAAATCTTTAAATGCATTTTTTTTTACAGTGTGTAGGCAATTGAATGATTTATAAGTTAGTGTAGACCCACAGTGAGTCGAGTTTTACATTCCAAAGTTTATGAGTAAAAGAGGTTGGAAGATTACCATGGACAAAAACAACAGAATACTAGGTGTTAATGACTAATTAACGATTTCATTTACTCCATCTACAATATTGTCTTTTTTTAATTATAAAATCCAGGTTAGGCAAGGTAATGTAAGAGATGAACATCCTGTTAATTTATATGCGATAATCGTCCTCCTTAATTTGTCGTTACCTTCTTCAAGGACAGAATGATTTATTGCAATTAAATTGCAGGTGTAGCACCACATGTGTGTGAGAGACACATGTGTGTGCTTTGGTGAGACTGCAGCTGCAATTTTTGAAGTTAATTTATCTCACTTCAAGCTCATTTAGAATGATTAATAATTCAAGTAAAAAAAAAATGGAGTCAATTTTCTTTTATAACTGTCGCTGGCTACAGACTCAGTAGTTTTAATTCGTTTTTACGCCACCTTAAATCTTCATTTCAATTTCAGTTTTTATCTAAGGTCTTTAAAAAAAACTTTGGCTCAGGGCGGGATAGGGACGGGGAAGATGGGGAAGGAAAACGACCAGGATCTAGTTCGCAGATATAATTCCAGCATTAGCAATATGGAGAAGGGAAAAGAATATATATATATAGTTTCTAAAAAGAAATGCCAGGTGTGGCAGGGACGTAGCCAGAGGGGTGTGGGGGGTGTCCGGATAATTTCCGAAATTTGCTGCCTTTGTCTGTATCCAATTTATTGCTAATCAAAAATTTGCCGACCACAGCTCTTTCCTCCTTTCAAACCAAAAGCTCTTTTCTCTTAAAATTACAAACAAGTCTTGTCCTAAATGGGAACATGATTTTTTTTACAATATTCGTGCATACTAAACTTTTTGGTTGGATTTTAGCTTCTGGAACAATTTAACGCATCATTTGAAGAAACAAAATATTCCAATTTTTGCTGTAACGCAGTTCCATGCACAATGTCTACACAGTCGAAAGGTGAATGCACATTCCAGTACCGTTGAAACATGAATCATTACGGCATTCATATAAACACCACTAAACCAGCCTTAAACCACTGCACCAGTCCTTGCGCCAGCAGGATGTTTTTCTTGATATTCTCCATGATCTGTTAGAATGGAATATTTCTCTTCGAATCACACGTTCAATTAACTCGTGTAGTTTGGAAGCCCTTGTAGCAAACCTTTCACAATTAGAGTAGGAAAAAGTATTTCAATATAAATAAATGTCTCAAGCTTTTCATTGATACCGAAAGAAAATGATCCATTAGCTTAAAGGTTGTGTATCTATAACGTTATAAAGTTATAATAATAATAATAAAAACAACATATTTCTCTCCTCTCCCTCAGATTTATTGCATTTTATTTCTTTACGATATCTTGAGTTGTTTGAAGCCTAGAATCCTTCTATCAGTACAAGAACTCTTTCGGGGTAAAGGGAATAGTGACGCGAGAATTCTACTCACAAAAGAAGTGATATCATTTTGGGAGTGACTTTCTTCGTGTCACTATGGCGTAATTGTTTCCTTTGTAATAAAATTAAGAGACTTTAGTATCCTCCCTTCCTCCATAGTAACACAAAGTCACTCGCAAAATGGATATCACTTTTTTTTGTGAGTAGAATTCATGCGTCACTCTTCCCTTTACCCTGAAGGGGTTCTTATACTGATATCACTTATTTGTAAGGCTTCATTTTAAAAATAAGTGCATAGTCTTCACACAAAAGGTCGATGAAGAGACTCCGTATCTCGAAAACGGTAACTCCTATCCAAAAAATAAGCATCAATTTGCCTTTACGAGGCCCGCAATTGACCCCCAAAATCCCCTGGTACCATTTTTTTTTTTTTTTTTTTTTTTGCTAAAGCAAAAAGAGAGAATAACAGAGGCCCTTTTTTATCATTTGTGAAATTTCTGTGATCGTATTAAAAAAAAAAGTCGTAACTTTTGAACCCCTTCACCGATTTTGATGTTTTAAACATCGTTTGAAAGGTATTGAAGCGTAGATTACGATCCTGGAAGTTTCGACTGATTATATGATCTTGGGGTCAGTGTTATGACGAGAAATGTGAAATTCCATTTTTTTTTCGCACCGACCTAGGGGGTCTCAAGGAGGTCCTACCGACCGATTTTTTTTTTCTGTGTCTTAGTATGGCAAAGAGCTTTCAAATGCAAGTTCAAGCATCAAAATCGGGCTTATAGTTCGCTAGATCCGAAATTAGCTGTATATATGTGAGTGCCACTAGCGTCACTCGAAGAATTTAGAGATGCCGAGGGGAAGAGATAAAGAAGCAGTATTGTCAGGTTCTCGTCACAATATTTCTGTCAAAACACTGAGAAATTGGAATCTCTCTCGCCTGAATTTCATTTTCGCATTCCTCCTAGACTCACTCGAAGCAATGACCTACTTTACCTAGATCGGCCCAGCCTTTCTATCATCCAGCGCTCGCTCTTACATAGATGCCTAAACTCTACAATGATCTACGAATGAATATGGATCTATTTAGCACGGAAACTTCTTTTAATCCAGCAGTGAGACGCTTTCTATATTCCCCATAACTGGTTTCCTTTGATGTTATTGGTTTTGTTAATATTATTATTATTTTTTCCTCCAATTCTAATGTTAACCAAGCATTTCATTCCCGGTTGTTGATTTCGAATATCATTCCAAAAAGGGGAAAAAATTGTACCTTTACCCAAACATGTAGTAGGTGAAAACACTTACGAGCAATCGAGTGGTTTTATTATCTTAATTTATAACAAATCGAACACGATCTTTAACTTTAGAATGGAACTCCGTTTTAGATAGTAGATATATCTATATAAATTCATTAACTTTTTATTCTTTTGGTGGAATGGTATTGGTGGAATGTCTTTGATTTTTAAACACCCCCCTAAAAAATGTCTGGGTACGTGCCTGACTCCGGCAACATTTTTTTCCAACCGTACCTGAATAATGATTGCTAATATCATTACTTAAGGTCTTGCAACTTTCTTACTTAACAGGGCTATATTTCAGTGCAAGAACAACGACATATCTATGTGTTTTTGTTTATAATCATGTACACTGTACAGGCCCGTAGCCAAGGGGGAAGCTAAGGGGTTTAGCCCCCCTTAATTTTTTCCTATTCCTTATACCAATACTTTGCTTATGTGTATGAAAATTAAAGGTCAAACATATGCTTGATAAAATGGTAATAATTTTCATTAGATACTGTTAAATGTATATATTAGTGGTACAAATGTAGGTTTTTTTTATACATCATATCGTATTCCATTATTTTCGAATCGAATGTAATTTCTGAATCGAAAAATCAGCACTTTATACATAGTTTTAGAAGTACTTCCCTCTAACAAATTTCCGAAAAGGTGCCCTAGGCGACCCCTTACAAAGATGCAAATTCATTTCGCAAGTTTCTTATTCAAGAAATATTACAAAATAATATTCAAATGTGAATTAACATTTATGTGACAATAAAAGGGCATTGCTAGAAATATCGGGTACTGTTCGGGATGTGCCAAGTTTTACAAAATTTGAGAAGAAATGAGATATGTTTGAGAGTGTCGACTGAAGTTAGTTTCATTTAAAAAAGACTATGCTCTTCCTATATAAAAATATATGCTAATAATAAACATTGAAGTATTCACTTCCATAAATTAGCAGTTTTCCCACAGCATCAACTTAAATTCTTTGTTCAATAAAACGTGCAGCTAACGCAGTGGCGGTTCTAGAGAAAAAAAAACTGGGGTGGGGGGCAGCTCTCAACGTTGCACAAATATATATAGGGGTTGGACAAAAAAATCTAAAAAACACGTCATACAGAACACGTAAGTGTGGCCCGCCACTGGTGTACACGGTTGCCGATCGTGTTTTGTTTTCAATGTGTCATGTGGACCTTCCTCTTCCGTCAGCAGTACCCAGTTCACCTGTGAGTGTCGTGGTGTGCAAGTGGTGCGGTAAAATGGGCGACCTGGCAGACTTCCAAAGAGGCATGATCGTTGGTGCCCGTCTGGTTGGAGCTTCAGTGACAACAGTGGCGACCATTGTGGGGGTATCGACAGGCACTGTGTCTAATGTCACGAGGGCATACACAATGCATGGGCAAACAACGTCTGCAAAGCACAACAGTGGTCGAAAGACAATCCTGTCCGATAGGGACAGGAGGGCATTAAAACGGATTGTAGCAGCTAAAAAGCAGACCACTGCAATGAAAATTACGTCTGAACTCAATTCCGGCCTACAGAACCCGGTTTCATCAAAAACAGTGCGACGGGAACTTCATAAAATGAAAATTCATGGCAGGGCCGCGATCTCCAAACCTCTGGTCACAGCAGTAAATGCGAAGCGGCGTATCCAGTGGTGCAAGGACCACAAGGAGTGGACGCTTGATCAGTGGAAACACGTAATGTATTCCGATGAATCGACCTACACCTTGTTTCTAACAACCGGTCGTGTTTACGTATGGAGAACACCGTCGCAGGCCTATGATCCAGGCTGTCTGCGCCCAACTGTAAAGCATGGGGGTGGTTCTGTTACAGTATGGGCAGTGATATCGTGGTTTTCTGCAGGTCCCATCATAGCCCTGCATGGAATGATGAATGCTAAGGCGTATGAGGCCATTTTGGGGGACCAGGTTCTACCCATGGCCCACACATTGTTCCCGGATGGTGATGGCATCTACCAAGATGATTTGGCACCCTGTCACGCTGCAAAAACGGTACATAAACAAATACTATGCATACCAGAAGTTCCTACATCCACATCCAATTGTTAATATATAAGATCAGACTGGTAGGTTAGATTCGATATCCAATTTATACACAGAATAGTTCTACCCTAGTATGTTAGCTGTATCGGACGTCTATCTTACAACAATAGGTTAGTCAGGATCATGTCAATAAATATCCAATACATATATCGTAGAGATTCCAATATTAGTAGGTTAGTTCCAATTAAGTACGTGCACATTACATAAGAGTAGATTTCCAATCACTACCCATATTGTTAACTGCTACACAGCCAAACCTAATGTTTGTTGACATTGTTAAAAGTGAGTTTTCTCCACATGCAGTAATCTCAGAAAAGGTACTAATAACCGAATAATTAGGTATTACCTTCAACAGTAAATCAGTAGACAAACTCCAGGAACATTCCCATACGATTTGCTGTTTGATCTTATCCCTTAATTTACCTAATCTTGAAAAATACACTATCTTCCATATGTAGTCCAGTCATTTCATTCATTCATTCATTTCGTAACAGCTGCTAAGCATAAAAGTTAATCTCACACAAGTAATATAGATATATCTGAAGTAGTTCCTAACAATTCCGTGATTTTATCGCTCGTGACGTCATTCCATAGAATCTGAAATATTTAGAACAAAATCTTATCCACTCCTTAGTCATAGAGTATTAAATGTCATAGAACGTTCAACACAAATTAAAATCTTTAAAATCCATTCCAACAAGAGACAGCACTCATAGTCAGTATAAAGCAAAGATTAAATAATATTGCATATTGACTTCTGTTGCTATGAATCTATGAATGGTCTAAATACAGGCTACCTTGCCTACCTACAACTTCATCTTAAGAGTTTCCTTCTCTTAGAACACAGTACTTGGAATTTCAAACCTAGTAAGTCCTTTTCATATTTCAGCAGTTCCTGACATAAGGAAAAAAAAAAGTCAACAATCGACTTAGAAAACGAGGAAGTGCTACTGTTATAACGGATTCTAAGAAATAATTATGGCCTTCTTGGGAAAGCAGGATTCTTAATAAATGCAAAAAGACATTATCTTTTAGTTAAGTTGAGGAAAGAGCTGAACAATTAAAAAATGGAATATACCTTAAAGAATAAGAAGAAGAAAAAAGAACTTTAGAATTCACAAGACCAGAATTAGATTCAGAAGAATCCAGGATGGTGTTTTCTGATCTAGATTCTTGTGATGATGAAGATAGTTACTTTGATTTGCCAGCTGCACAAGAAAAGTCAGACGATAAAGATAGGAATTGTATATTCTGCTACAGGATATTCTCTGAATACACACCGGGAAGGGCGTAAGCCATAGTGCTGTTACCACCCATACAATTCATTTTATCTATCTATCTATTATCTGAATATATAGGGAGACCTATGGGTTGTGTGTATCATGTGTCCGAGGTGAGTACATAAAGAATGCGCTGGTGCAGATAAGGAGGACTATATCTGATTTTTGTAAATATACATTTATCATCGCTATATTTGAACTTTATAATATTGAACTGTTAAAATTTCTTCTTAATTATTTAAGTTAACTTTAAGGGATAGCCCATATTTAGACCAGTGTTTCAAAGGTCAAGATTATAATATCTCTATAAAATTTCTGTTTAATGGGTTTCTAAGCTAAATTTGCAACTACATTATAAAGTAAACATATCTCAGACATATTTGAAGTTGTTGTTTAGTACATTCCTTGGAACATTTTGGAGATAATCGAAAAATAAAAGTGGTATCCCGTATTTGGACCTTCTCTACTTTTCTTAAACAATTCTTAGCAAAAAGTAAAAAATAATTTTGTTTATGCATGGCTAAGAGGAAAAGCATGGGGCGCGCTCTCATAAACAGTAACTTTATAAATTCTTCAATTCGCGCGACCCATGTTTTCTTCTTAGTCATGCATAAACAAAATTATTTTTTTACTTTTTAGTACGAATTGTATAAGAAAAGTATGTCTTTAAAAGGTGTTTTTTATTAATTTTTTCGAGTTACTTCGGTGTTCGGAAACTTTCTCTCAAGCTAATTATGTGTGACCCAATCCTAATGTATTCTGCAACCCGTCAAACTTTCCATAGTTGCAGGATGGTTGGTCCTTGTTAAAAATAAAGTATGCTTTTAAAATATATATGAATATACCGAAATATATGAAAGTAACAATAGGATATTGTATTGTCACCCGACTTACATCCATGTACAAAATTTGATTATTCGATGACGTGGAGAAATGCAAAATTTGATGACACCACGAACCATTGTGAACATGTAAAAGAAACTATGAACTGAAGAAAAGAATGTAAAAATGGAGAAGAGTAAACCGACCTGAAAGGACCTGCCGCTTAGGCGAAAAGCTAAAAAGTTGACAAAAAGGATAGCTGATTTATCATTTGTTTTACTTAGCAAAAATGGAGAGACACAATATAGCCAAATGGATTTTTAAAAACACCATGGTTAAGAACATATCCAAAAGTTTTACACAAACGATAAACACTAGAAAATGAAATCCTCCTTTTATGATTTCTACAAAATATGCTGGGTCAAAGGAAAGAAATCCACCAATAATAAAAACAGGCATTGATTCAAGGCGTAAAGAAATGAAAGAATCAAATAACAGATGCTTACTCTATGGCTTACGGAACTGGCAAGTTCATCAGCGTAGTAACAAACGTTAATCTCGATATTTGGCTTGTGAGAGACAGACGGACAAACGCCACAATGCGAAATCCAAAATATCGCGCCCAGAAGCAGTTGATCTTTAAAAGAAAAGTTTATTGGGGTCCAGAATTGCTCATGAGCCGCAAAGATCTTTTATCTAGAGAAGCTACACGAGTAGTTTCCATTGAATATACTACACATGTCAACCCAAATATAAGAATGTTTCCACACACAAGTGAAAGGAAGTGATGGTTGAATTCCAAAGATGCGGGATTCGATTCCCCAATGGTCAGACTATAAGAAGTAGCTTGAATCAAATCACGTGTTGGTTTGGCAACCGAAACTTTAGGCTAGTGTCGAAATCGACACTGGTCTTATCTCGATTTAAATAGAGAAATAGATAGATTATTTCAAAATTTAGCTATCTTATATTTCTGGAAATAATAATGCCGTCCTTGTAGATCAGTTTTGAATAATAGTGTTATGATTTTGCGTAACATATTGGCTCATATGCTTCATCAGATCAATCAACTGATCCCTCAACTATCAGGACCGGTGCCCCTTTAAAAGAATTTGATTGGTGACGGGCCTGGCTTAAATCAGGTCTAATATAACTAGCTGTTTCACGTTACCGTTTCTCTATTACTTTTCCGTAATCGTGCCTTATCGGCGAAAGGTATGTATGACATATGCAGCGAGGGAATGCAATATACACACAGGGTGTTACAAAACAACACCGACATATCTACCTCACGAAATTCCTGATCAAAATAAGAGAGAAAAAAAGTATACACCATCGAGGATGTACAGAGTTTTCGTTTCGTCGCTATAGGTTCCCGAAAGTTTTTATTTAGGGAGCCCGCCTTACCACCCCTGCCTCTTTGCATGCTTTGCACAAGTTAAGTCGTGCACTTTCTGGGTCGTGCAGCACGTACGTCTTAGTACTTCTCAGCTTGGGGCAGGCTTGTCCCTAGAGATTGTTGGATTGCCGGAGTTCCGGCATTCCAAGGATCTCCTGCGTTCCACCTGTTCAAGACAGTTGGTGTTGCGGGACGGACTTTTGACCAGGCGTCCAGAATGTTCTCCTGGTCTATGTTCCTAGTTGTTAGAACATTTGCATGGGGGATCCCTACCTACTATTATATACTTTATTTTATAGAAAAAACACATACAATACAGATAAGACGACACAGGGCAAATACAGGACAACACAACACATAGCTTGAGCAGGGCTTCTTCTTCTTTTCAGCATCTCCCCGTAACGAGATTAAGAAAGATTAATTGTTGCTTCCTTGGAGTTGGGTT
>JAGDQP010003977.1:56580-68390 GCA_022664845.1 Lepisma saccharinum | reverse complement strand
CTTCTTGTTATGTTCCTCTAGGTAAGAAGAGAAGCTGATCTTCTTCTTCATTGTTAGTCCTGCATCACTCACTGGTTCTGCAAAAACTTTTTCCTCTTCTCTTCATTCGTTAGTCACTATACCACACTCATCCATCACTCATTCACTCATGGGTAGAATATATCATTCAACCGTTGGTTGCGGTTTCCGCAGCCTTCAGTCAGTTTATCGACTTATATTTATTTCCACTAAGTAATAATAACAACACTCATCCCGGTTCCCTCCACCACTCACGCGCACTTTCACACTGTATATGAGTGTCTCTCACCGGTATTCCGGCAATGCACTCCGTATTGCTGGAGTTCCAGCAACATCACACTAACACTAACTTATGGTTAGTCTTGTTTATATAGATTTTCGTTGTTTTATTCTTAATTTGTACCGTTATATTAGATAAACGTTGTTTCAAAATTTCTGCACTTTTACTATGGTACTTATTTGTTTTTGTTCGTTTATTTGTTGGAATATTTGTTTGTAAACGCGGATGCCGCGGTTGTCGCGGGAGACCCGCTCGCGCGCGCAGACATTACGCTGTTGACTCCGGTAGTGACTGTATACTTTCATACTGTTGGGATCTCACTACATCGCGCCGCGCCCCGAGGCGCGCCTCCCGGCCAAGAACCTTCTCTTGTAGAATAATGAAACTTTATTCGCCGTCTCCCGGAGGACCGCCACCAGTTCTGGAGTTCTCAGTACCTCTGTGACGGGTCTCTCCCCCAGGAGGGCTCTTTGTTCTCTGACTAGCTCTTCTGTCTAGTGATGGGCCGAATCGAATACAGCGAATTCGATTCATTCGCTTCTCCGAAGAATTCGGATACCTCGAGTACTACTGAAAAGAATTCGAATTCTTTTTGTATTCGCTTTTGTTACTCTCTGCTGCACTAATTCTTTCACAATTGATTTTGGGAAGAAAATGTGTAGTTGAATATTCAGCACCACGCTAAAACTTCATTATGAGATTATCAGAAATAACAAAAAAATTACACGATTATCTCCTCTTTTCCTTTCCTACGGCCTGTGCACGCAATGCAAGCAAGAAGCAAGCTGCAAGTGCGGGCCGAATCGAATACAGCAAAGCAGACAGAAGACTCGGATACTAGTATTCGAATTCATCTGCAGTGTTACCAATTCAGTTATCTTTTAGATAATATATTTCACCGCACATCTTAATTTAGTTACAAGAAATGATTACCTTTATTCTTTTACATGGCTTCTAGACCTCTTTTTTTCTGAATATAAAAACGAAAAAAAAACTTTATCGATCGCTAACATACAATAGCAAATTATTTTTTACTCACGCTTTAGTATGTTTTCATTCAGCTATCGTTGGCAATATTGTTCACGTTGCGCCTGCGCAAGACTGAGAATTCGGGTAAAGAATTCGCTTCTTGAATCGAATTCACCGAGTACACTAGGCGGTGCAGTCTCTCAATAACAGCAGAAAGAACTCGGTTTATTCATATGTTCCCATCCGCCTTGACCTACTTGTCAACGTCTCCCACTGTTTGCAAAATTATCCCTTATTTTCAAGGCAGCAAGGTTCACTCTCGTGCAGCACAAGAAACAACAGTTCAACATCCAACCAATCCAATTCGCGCGTGAATGAAGCCTCTGGCCATCCCCAGGTCCCCATACCCTTTTCTTTCCGTGAATTCGAATTCTTCGAGTTCTCCGAGTTCTCACTATGAGAGGAGAGCTTGTAGAGTGAAAAGGTGTAGTTTCAACCTTATCTCGTCTTAATAAGCTCAATAAATATTGTTGCACGTACGTTTTTAACTGTTTTGCAAGTCAGCTGTGACAATTGACAAAGAGAAATCGTGAAGCATAAGGTGATTATGAATTTGCAACATTAATTGAAGTCAAACACACCACCCACTCACACACACAGACACTGCCTAAGTTGTATATATGGGGTGTATTCGTAGTATTCGAATTCGAATTCGATTCGTTTTTACAGAATTCGAATACGTATTCGATTCGCTAAAGAATTCGATTCAGCCCATCACTACTTCTGTCTCCCGGCATCTAAGGACAACGTGATCTGGGGACGCAACAACTCCACAGGCGCGGCACATATTGTCCTCAACTAAGTTTAGGTCTTTCAGTCTCTGTCTATAAGGGCCATGACCGGTGACGAAATGGAGCAACCCTCCTTCTATCTCCAGATGCATCTCTGTCCTCTCAGCCACGTCCGGGAAAATGCTGAAAAGTCTTCTTGCCTTCGATGATTCCTCCCAGAATGTTTGCCACGCACTGGTCAGTATTTCTTGGATTTCTCTTCTACTTCCTGCTGTTTGGTGAAGAATGTCTATGATCTTCTCTTCGTTTCCTTTCTTGAGCCAGTACGCGGCTCCCATTCTTTTAACTTGAAGGTGCATGGGCATGGTCGCGGTCACCACCTGGAGTGCCTCCACCGGAGTAGTTCTGTAGGCTCCAGTAAGACGGAGCAATATTTGTCGTTGAGATCTATTTATAATCTGCCGTTGTCTTACGTCGTCCATCCGGTGGCACCAGGCACTGGCGGCGTATCCGACTACAGACCGGATTATGACATCATGGTACATTTTTATTACTTTCAGGGGTATTCTGTAATCATTGGTTGCAATGTTAACTATTTTATGCGATATTTTGATGGCCTTGTTCTTTACTGCGGTTACGTGCGTCCTAAAATTTAACTTTTCATCTAGAATGTTCCCGAAAGTGTGGGAAAATGAACTCTAGAGCTACACTTTCTATTTATTATAAATGTTTCCAGCTACCAAAAGAGGACAACGCTTCTGAATCCGCACCTTAATTACACTAGAACCGCGGTAATCCGACCTATGATGGTACGACTCCTCGCATAATCCGACTATGACGGAGGTATCGGAAATATGGCGGATTTCTGCATTTGTCAGTTAGTGTGACACTTAACCAGTGCGTTCTCGTGCTTTTTAGGTAGATTTCGAAGAAAATATACCTATTGAGATCGGTACGATATGAAAGTGTATATATATATATATATATATATATATATATATATACGCTAGCGGCCATAATTTTGAAGATATTTGAACCAAATTTTTATATGTTGTTTCTAGGCTTAATAGCTCGGTTAAGTTCGTTAATGAGCAAAATCGGTTGCCATCTTGGATCCAAAATGGCCGCCGAACCCATTGTTGTATAGAATACACAGCCTAAACGGCTGCAGCTAGAAATATCAAATATGGTAACACTATACATTATCATTTGTATGTTACTAAAATATTACATGATGTATCCAAAGACGCCATCTTGGATCCAAAATGGCGGACCTAAAAACATTTTCCACACCGTTTGAGCTAGAGATACGAAATTTGGCATAAAGGTGCATTATGACGAGCAGTTTAGGGAAATATTACAACATTTGGGAAAAGTCGCCATCTTGGATTCAAAATGACCGCCCAAAATCCCATTTTGCACACCGTTTGAGCTGGATAAATGAAATTTTACTTGAAGTTGTACCATCACAAGTAGGTCACGACAATATGAGAAAACTTTCAAAAAGTCGTCAATTTGGATCCAAAATGGCCGCCCCAAAAACCCAATTTCCAAATCATTGAAGGTAGAGAAACGAAATTTTCTTTGAAGTTGTATGACCAAGAGTAGGTTACAATAAATGGGGCAAACCTTCCTTTTGGAGGCGCAGCCCTCCGTGGGAGGGTACAGATGGATACCATGATGGTGTAGTGATATTTTGGTTAAGGTAAAGGAGGCACATCCTCTCAAAAGCACTGAAGTTGGAGGGCGAACCCCCTACGGGGGTCTGGGGGCAGCGCTCCAAGCGAAACAAAGCGAGTATATATATATATATACCTCACAAGACATATATATATATGTCTTGTGAGGTATCGTTGAACAGCTCTTGATGAATAATCTACAAAACAATAGTTTCTCGATAGCTCTCATATAAGGCGAGATTTGAATTTTTGAAAATGAAAAACAACTTCGAGATCTACCTCAGCCTGTAGGCCTACCGAAAGGGATTTTTTATTGTTAAAACAGTGATTTTTGACAAGGTGAACAGGTGTTTGTTTGTTGTCGTTGTTGTTTTTTCCTAATTTTTCTTAATTTATCAAATGGATTTCTTTGCACTTTACGGTAATCAGGAGCGTATGCCATGGGTAATCGAAACTACCACCGAAGCGTCAGCTTGTGAACAATTGTAAGCTACACAACTATTATTAATTTACATGAAAGTGAGGCAGTCCGTACATAAAATATTTGCAAAATGATTTTTTTTTAGATGTATTTTCCAACCCCGCCAAAGCTTCTATTTTTCTTATCGCAGCTCGGGACAGAAAGCTGTATGCTATAACACAAACACAGTTGCGCGTGTGATAAAATACCACCAGGGCTTCGTTTCTTAAATTCACTGCCTGCCTGTGTATGGAGTATTCACGGCAAGTTCAACTGACGAGCGAACGAAATACAGGACATATAAATTTTGTCCTCTGCTCCGTGCTAGTACAGTCATGGAAATATGTACTGCGGGAGTTTAGCAATTACTTAATCTGTGGTCTAGCATTTAGTTTTTATTTAACTTATGTTTATGGACTAGATAGGTTCCCTTTACACTAAGCCTACCGCATCTGTTCCTCACACACGTCACGGCTTAATCATAATTGCTTGTCTGGTCCGTAAATAGAATTAAAATAAAAGCTAGGTGTCATTTTTTATTCAACTCCCGCAGTACATATTTCCGTGACTGTACGTAGCAAGAGAAATGAAAGATACAGAGATGGAAATTATACTGTAATTACCGTATTGGTATGATAATTTAATCACCTGTACGACGCAAACTTCATTACCGTACGAAAATAGTTATTAATATTATTAAATTCGCCTTAGTAATTTGTCCGTTTTGTTGATAGAGAAGGAGATGCCTATTTCGATGAGAAATAAATGTTAAGAAGCTTTTTTTTTTTTACCGACTTGGTGACCTGAGCTCCAGTTGCCAAAAGACCATAAATTCAAGTAAGTTAAATTAAGTTGACCAGCTTGTTAAAAAGTTCACAAGCAAGGAAATACGAATTAATTTCATGTCCCGTCTTCACCTTTCTTTCTTTTACCTTAATACTTCATACATTTATAGAATTAGTGTTCTCGCTTGACAAATAGAACTGTGAATACTGTACGTGCTTAGGGACTATTCTGTTTAAATATTCTCCTGAAGCGATTCCGACAGTCTCCCACTGTGGGGGTGTCACCACCATCCCAAATCCTCGAGAACACGCTCCCAACTTTAACATTTTTGCTGTCAAAAATCGATAGAAACCGTGCAAAACTTTAGTTACACCCTCCCAATTTTGACTTTACACCCACCCACCCCAAACTGAAAATTCTGACCGCTCCCGCTTCAATGATCCAGCTATCCTTTTGGGAGTCCAAGCAAGACATCGCTACAGCCGGGCACTTTATTATAATGAATATAATTTTATACACTTTCGTGCATATTATTCCCTAATCACGATTACCTTTTGTGAGTTGAAGTTAAAAAGTACATAATCACAAATTCTTTGTGTTGAGTGTGCTGGCTTGGTGTAATGGATAGCACACCTAACCGTAATCTGGGAGGTTCAGGTTCGACTCTTAGCCAAGGCAATGTGAATTTTTCTGCCAGTTAATTTCAACTTCACCTTACATAAAGTATTTATGATTAAGGAATAACAGACCTGCTTCCATCAATTCATCCCATCATCATCCATACGGACTGAGCCATAGTTGCCTAAAGGCCTTAAAATAAACTCAAAAATTAAAAAAAATCCATCGGATGAAGATGTCGTCTTAAGGATGGATGAAGATATCGTCCTATAGTTTAACGTGTGCTTCGAACCACTTGTGTCCTCACCGGGAATATAATCCGGGACCCCTTCATTGCAAGGCAACGAGCGTTCACAGGGAAACACCACATAGTATTAGCTAATTCTTATAAAATAGCTTAATTCATACTTGGTACAATTTCGTTTAAGGTAAAAGAATTGAAAACCGGTTACACTGTGATGAAGAAAGTGGAAGGAAACGGGAGGACTCTGAGAAAACCCACCCACACGGTGTTTGTGCACCACAAAACCCACATGGCATGAGTAGGGATCGATCCAACGACCCCTAGCACCAGAGGTGAGCGCTCTACCAACTGAGCCACCGTGGCCCCTTCATCCGATGGAATGCAATTGAAAACTACCATCGGTTCACCTTGCACAGGGACCTTCAGTTCAGGACCTGCTTACGGGGAGAACACCTGTCATCGTCATAAGTACTATTTGTGATCTCCGTACACTTCATGTAAATCTTATTTCTTTGGATAGTGGTAGTCCAAGCTGTAAATCCAGAGTACACCACTAACTGTAATATATTAAATATTTTTGCTCCTCTGATAATCCGACTTTTCTTGCGTTCCGACCATGCTCTCAGTCCCAAAGGTGACGGATTAAGGGGGTTCTACTGTATATGTTTTTTTTTATCGTTACAAAAGCAAATCACTTTTGTTGTGTAAGATCCACCATGTTTTGGTGTGAAGGACATGATCATTTCTCACACCTTCCATTTTTCTAAGTTCAATGACAATGTGAATTAGCTGTTAGGTGGGGGGGGGGGGGGCAAGGTATTGCACATAGAGAAGATATCACGCAAACTCGACTCGTGTGAATTACAAGCTTATCCAGCCATTTCAATCCATCTGTTTTCAGAATCATAAAAGAAAAAACTCTCCCATAATCTAAAACGTGCGAACCATTTCGTGGTGTTGTCATGGACTTACATGCACGTACAGTACGTGCGTTTATGGTTAAATCTTGCGGTGACATTCTATCGAGAAAAAAAAAAAGTGTTAAAATGTAGAGGTTAACCAGCCACACTGATGGTTAAATAAAGTGTTGAAAAGAAAAGAGTAGCTTTGAAATTCCTGAAGATTGCTGCATGCTCTCGTGGTGCAGAGACAAAACAAAAATGCTTTTAAACGAATCGTGGAGTGTCATTTTCTCCACTCAAAATATGTCCCCCTTCATCGAATTGGTTACAGTTGGCGACACAGCGAAGGTCCTTCATCTTATTTCCTTTCATCTTGTAACCGTTGTTTGTTAAGAGTTCCGTACGGTTCCACAAAAACGTCACATTTAGTGCTGACAGAAGTAGAATGTTACTTCTGCTATTAAAAGTGCCATCCCGGTCTTCACCTGGTGAGACTGAGGAGAAGTCTCACAAACCTCATGAAGGGTGGTTGCGTGATTAAGACTCGAACCGTCGTTACCTATCAAGAGATGCGAAGTCAGCGATAGTAACTACCAGAAGTGAAGCGAGTCAAGTTTTAGACAGAGCCACCAGGTCAATCCTTGGGACTTGACCTGACCCGAGGGGGCCACGGTGGCTCAGTTGGTAGAGCGCTCACCTCTGGTGCGACGGATCGATCCCTGCTCATGCCATGTGGGCTTTGTGGTGGACAAACACCGTGTGCGTGGGTTTTCTCGGGGTGCTCCCGTTTCCTCCCACTTTCTTTATTCCACCAATTCATCCCATCATCATCCATACGGCCTGAGCCATAGTTGCCTAAAGGCCTTAAATTTTTTTTAAAAAAATCGACCTGACCCGATGACCCGGAGGACATGGTTTTAATTCTATCCTTATGATCTTCAGCGTCTAAACAATGTTCCTTCAGGGATGGCCGGGAACGGGGGTTTTACTCTCAGAGCACCATGGAAAGGACGCCGAATCCCCGGAAAGAACAAAACTACCTTTGGAGGTATGCAAATAAGTGTCCCCTTTGAAAGGCTATTCAGAAAGAATTTGTGAATCTCACAATCAATCTGTCGATTGATTCAACGCACAGAAACAGGACCTGGTCAGAAACTTTAATCTTCAACTCTCAATAATTATTTTTCCACATAATCGACATTGCGGCCAACGTGTGAGCAGTTTCTCAATGTCGGATATGTAAAATTGTTCATCCTGACGATGGAACCACAACCGCACTTCCTGCTTCACTGCATCGTCCGATTCAAAATGAAGGCATCTCAGGTGTTCCTTAAGTTTCGGGAAAAGATGAAAATCGGGTGGGGTCAGTTCTGGGCTGTATGTAGTGAAACCAAGGCGCTGAATCTTTGCAGTTGTCATTACACTAATGTGAGGGTGAGCATTGTCATGTTGCATGAAACGCTCCATTTGTAGATGAACTCGTTGAATCCGTGCTTTCAGTTTTGTGAGAGTGTTACAGTAAGTACTAAACGGAGTTGATGGTCGTCCTCTTATAGGCATGAACTCCATGTGCACTACACCATGAAAGTTCCAGAAGACTGGCAACATAACTTTGCCTACCGATGTCACAGCCTTAAACTTTTTTGCTTTGTGGCGATACTCCGTGGAGGTTCTCTTGTTTTCAGGGTCGAAATGGTGTACCCAACTTTCATCACCTGTAATAATGCTCTTCAAGAAATAATCACCTTCACGTTCATGGAGCTGAAGAGACTGTTTGCAAATATCAATAATGTGTTCTGTTTCATGTCAGGTGTTAACTTGCGCGACACTCACTGTGCACAAAGTTTCCGATATCCTAGATCTGCGATTATCGCCTGCACTCGCTCTCGTGATATGCCACATTCGTAGAAAGTTCTTTTTGTGTGATGCTTCGGTGGTCCCGAATCAGTTCATCAATACGGTTGTGATGTGGTTTATCAGTTGCAGTGCGTGCGTGACCTTCCACTTCGTTGTTTGTCACACAAGTCAAGGTTCGCTCCCGTGGGGTTTTATGTACGAACACGATAGCCCATCTTACCGTGCTGGTGTCTACACAGTCATCCCCTTAAACACCCTTCATTCTTCCATCGATGTCAATGGAGGACACATTTTCTGCTATTAAAAAGTAGGTAACCACCCGCTGCTTCAGCCGCACTGGCATAGTGTTGCCGCATGTCGTTGTGTTTCTTGCTAATATGGTTGCCACCTTTTGATGAATAAATTATGGGACACTCGGGGGGAAAAAAATACGGGACAAATCTGAAATAATCTAAACTGAAAGTTACTAGTTACGCCCTGTACTGCTAAATATGACTACACGCACAATTTAACACCAGTTGACATTCTAAAAACACAGGCGGGCTAGAAATGGATAAAATACGGGTCATCTTGTATTATACGGGACAGGTGAACCCTATTGGCTATAGTTCTGGGACCCAAGTAGTGACCAGTTTCAAACTTGCAGAGAAAGGTGTTATAAATACAATGAAAAGGTACTCAAGAGCACATATTTGTTTACATCAGAGGGGAAAAAAATAGGAAGCATTACTTTTCAGCATACTCTTGTATATTACATATAATTAATATATTGTCATATATATTCTGCATTCGATTTACTTAAACGTTTCTTGTATATTTACGAACAGCTCCTCTTGCCTAAGACATTTTCAACCCTGCGAAATGATGTTCTTCGGCCAGCGAAATATTTTGGAAAGAAATTGAGCAGGAAGTGGTTATGTATGACCTCTGATATGTAATCTCAGCATTCGCTTTGGTAAGATTGAAAATCCCAGAAATATTATTTTTATTTATGAGCTTGTTTGTGCTGCACTATGAGCAGGATTTGAAAGGTACGAAGAGGTCGCTTCGGTGGCAACTAATATCTTTCGTGTCTATGTGTACCGCATTCTGCCTTGGATACGAACCCGAGCATAGCTCGGCCACGCTGATAGTAGTCCTGTTCTAAGAAGCTAATTGGTCGCTGGAAACGTAAGTCTAAAGTCAGGTCAACTAAGCGCCGGCCAGGGAGCCTAGTGGTCTGAGATATTAGGTCAGGGACTCGAAAGTCGCGGGTTCGAATCCCGCCAGGGGCATGAATATCTGTAGATTTAACTAGTAGGGTCTCAACAATATAATCGTGACCGTCCGAAGTCAAAAGTTACTAGAATGACCAATACAAAATAATTTACCACCAAAATTTATCAGCTCAACTAAGCGGGAAGATTTCTGTTCCTACATTTTAAGAAACCACGAATTTCTACTGATGTTGTTTCGGATAAACATACAGACAAAACAAAGACGCAAGCAGAACCGCCAAAAATTGTATTAGAAATATCACGAAAGACATGAAACTTGGTAACGAGTGAATGTGTGAGAGTCCAAAGTCAAATATGAAATGCCGAACTTCAAGCAAGAGATGTTCTACAGTGTCTTAAATACAACTATAGTATTTTTATAGGCGGCTCTACAGAGTGGTTAGAGTGTTGGACTCATATCCACGTGGTCCCGGGTTCAATTCACGGCTGGAGCACCCAACTTTTCGGCGTCCACCTAGCGTCATGAGGTAAACTGGGGAGTCACGTGAATAAAGAAATGACGATCACTTGGTCTAGAAAGCCCCTGATACGCCTGTTTGTGGTCAAGGTGACGTAGTTCCACCAACCGCGGACAGATGTCGTTGGGTCAGGCTCAGGAACTTTCACTCTGTAACGCCAGTGGTTTTGATTATTATTTTATTCGATACACAAATGTTTCAGGTCCCGATGTTTAGGTTGGCACATCTCATATCTCCAACGCAAATCATGGGCTTCAATTTTGAACGGGAGTAATTACACATAATAGTATATAGTGTACCTTTAGTAGCGTTAATGATCAAGTTCAGGAGACTTCAGTTTCGTTTGAAGATATAATTTTATATTTACATACAATTATAGGATCCAGCATGCCAGGCGACTTCGGTCCGACGTCGGCACGCCACTATGCCGATCCTGACGGTGGCTCGGAAAATGGGCCGCCGACTACTAGTTGGCCGGGCCGTCGTTGGAGTCGGTATTTGGACTTGCTCCGGAGCTAATTAACACTCCTGCTCTGGCCTTGCACCATAAATTTACAGACTGTGATGTCAAGTCCCTAAAAGAAAGAATAGCGCAGGTACTGACTCCCAACCCGACATTTGCCCAGGGTGACTTTTCAACCAGACCTTCAATTGAAACCTGACTCTTCCCATCACGACCCGACCCACATAGCAGAAGTATGGTCTCACGATAATATGCACGAACGTCCCTAAAAGAATTTGGAATATTCTAGAAATTTTCTGCCCCGTTCGTGAAATGCCAATATATGCCTTCCAAATGTTTTCTCTATTTTATTTTCTAATTACACTTTAACTTTCAATAATCTCTACATCATGTTTAATTTAAAATACAAGATCGACATCATGCACTATTTTTTGTGATCGTCGATAGTTTTATTCTCTGAAAATAGTAATATTCTACATCTAGTCTTTCATGGTGATAAACATTATATTTGTGGGAAATTTTCCCGGTATATTTTCAATATTTCTGAAATATTGGGAGTTAACTTGGAATATTGCTGGGATATGTTACTACGCTGTGTGGATACCAAGTATTTCACCTTCTTTTGTTATTTCAATTTCAACTTCTTGTGTTGACAGAATGTGTGGTGACTTCTTTATTTGTTCCAGAAATAAATAAATCTGTAACACTCCAAAACCTTCAAAAGGAAACAAAAAATAAAGAAAATCACACGCACTATTTTCACTGAACACAACAAATTACCCATCTTTCGTTTCACCTAATTTCGAATAGATCAGAAAGAACACACACACACAATAGAAAAACATTTTGAAACACTGTCTCGTTGTTTCTTTTTGCTGTAGTCTCTCGTATAAGAGATGTTTTGCAATCGCCGTTCGCAGCAAACATTCGTTTATTG
Organism: Lepisma saccharinum; assembly: GCA_022664845.1. Taxonomy (NCBI): domain Eukaryota; kingdom Metazoa; phylum Arthropoda; class Insecta; order Zygentoma; family Lepismatidae; genus Lepisma; species Lepisma saccharinum. Next base: position 56,651 of record JAGDQP010003977.1, on the reverse strand, counting down.
AATGCTTTGCAAGAGAATGTATTTCTGTTATATTAAAAACAAGAATAAATAGAATATATATATATATATAT
>JAGDQP010003977.1:39704-56480 GCA_022664845.1 Lepisma saccharinum | reverse complement strand
TCTCCTACGTATGAAAAGTGCTCCCATCTGCATCCTTTTCCAGTTTGAACGTTTCACATAATTCACTGACATATTGTCGAGTGAGCGAAGGTGGGTTAGGTAGTCAGGAAAGTTCCTTTTTTCTTTATACAGGATGTGCATTACGTTTTAAAACAAAAACATTACTTCCTGTCGTATAACTTTTTAACCTTTCATACATTTCACGAGCGTATTGTTGGGAGTGTAAGCAGTTTGAAATGTGCACTCTCACTGCTTCAAGGCATATATATAACTTCGTCTGTTCTCCAATCAGAAAATCTTTCTTTTCTGGTATATTCAATTCATAAACTACTCTATGAAATACACTGCAAATATTTGTCATTTTCTAGTGCCCACTTGGATACTTCCTTTGTCAGTATGATCATCCCCCAAAAAAACTCTTTCCATGATAAAGTGCAACCCAACAGGACGAGGAAGAATATTGTTTCCTTTTTAATATGCAATTTCCTTTTGTATCAGTTTTAAAGACGTTCGCTACTCTATAATCATTTTTTTTCTGGGTAGTAATGACAAGATCGTAACGAAGATAACGTTTTTTTCTTTTTTTTTAATGAGTTACATCAGAGGCATTATCTCAAATTACGTCAGGTTATTTTTTCCTTAAGTATTTGTATAATTTCATTCGTCGATGTTCTTAGGGTACAATATAAAATTATAGCTTCCTGCACAGCACTATGATATTAATATATATATATATATATATATATATATATATATAGAATACTACCTTTCTTACAAGTAAAATGCAATTCTTGAGTTTGCCATGGAATGAGTAAAATGTCTTTTAGAATTAAAATTCTGTTGTGTCCGAGCTCTGGTTGTCTGACAAACACACATTTATAGTCTTCTCAGAAACAAAACCAACTTTTCTAGCCACGAGCAACTCTGAAAGCAGTCAAGTTATTATAACCATATCAAAGAAATGTCGTCATTCTCTCCAGGTGGTATGACCTGCCACTCTCTTACAGTGTTGCACACCAATGAGACACAGAAAGAAACAACGAACCAAAGAGCCATAGTTTCTCTTGTATTTAATAATAATAGGGGTCTGCCAGTAGTCTAGCAATTAGCGCACTGATAAGCGGGGTTTCGTGGACTTGATTTTTGGCGTAGTCCCTGCGTCGTGATGCGAACTTCGCCGATCTTAGGACCCGACTATCTGGAATCAATCACGCTTAGCCTATATCACGAAAACCGGCCATAGTCAATTCACTTCACACACCAAGCAAGAACTGAACATCAGCTTTTGTTTCCGTTCACGCCCGCCACTGTCAAAAATCCAATACCCCCCGCGGGTGAAAGCGTGAACAAGGAAAAGGTTCCTGCTGGATGACTTACAGGAGAGATCGAGACACCTCTGCAGCAAATAATAATAATTACTCTTATAAATAACTGAATATTAGGTTGAGACTCCTGCATTACAGAAAATACTGTAGACAAACGAACTGTACATCTTTCATAATTTTTCAACAAGTAAGAAACCGTGAGTTAGACTTCTACGATAATCGCAACGGGGTTGGTTACACTGCTAAGTAGAGGGTACTTTTTCGCGGAATCTCACAACATGAGGGAAGGAGGATTGGAGAACCACTTAGAAGCCTTCGAGGGAAAAGTTGATTTTGTTTCTAAGAAGACTATACACAACAAATATAGCAATATTGTGTAGTGTTCATTATTATAAAGCTTAGATTAAAGGAAATAAGAAATTGTTCTGTTAGTAGATTTAAGAGAAGAATTATTCGTTATATGAAACGAAATCTTAATCTCACTTTAAACATTAATTCGACAGCCAACGAAAAAGTATGCATTAAAATTGCCATGGCAAATGTGAAATTTTTCTCAAGATTGCAGCAACTAACTTGGAAAATTTGCAATTTAATAGATTACAACTTTCCTAAATCTCTTTTATCTGTGTTTATGTAAGGCCTGCTACTCATATTTCGTAGTTAAGTTGGGATACTGGGTCAATGCACGCGTTGATGAAGATGTGAAGACTTTCCGGTGACTTCGAACCAGAGTTGAAACTAGTCACCGGGTCAGATTTTGGATCGGGTCTATGCTTGGACCCCTGCCTGACTTGGTGACCCGATTCCGATTCGTTGACACGGTGGGGTCAAAGCAGAGCTTTTAATTATTTCTTTGCGTTTGAACAGTGTTTCTTGCAGGGGTAGCCGGGATCAGAGGTGTAACGCCCAGAGCATCCAACATCATAGTTCTCAGACCGGGTAATTCGGACCAGGTTTTGGACGAAGTCGTCGGGTCACCTATGTTCGGGTCACAGCACATGGTCAGTTTTCAACTCTGCTTCGAACCCGGAATCTTCCAGTTTGATGACTTACCAATTAGTCTTCCTACGGTAAAAGTAATGGTGAACTACCAGAAACCGACTACCATTATCTAGTGGTGGGATTTGGGCGAGTCCAAATCGTCCAAAGGGAAAATCATCCAAAAGGAAAACCGTCCAAAGGGCCAAAGGGAAAAGAATCCAAATGGAATAACGTCCAAAGGATAAAGCATGCAAAGGGAAAACTGTCCAAATTATTTGCAAGCGTACTTCAACGGAAAAATCGTCCAAATCTGACAAACAATTATTTCTAATTAATTATTCATCTGAACGGGAAAAGCGTCCAACGAGAAAATCATCCAAAGGATAGGTCTGGTGTTTGTCACCAGCATGCCGTCTCCACCAGGCTTAAAATCGAGCATGTATAGAGCTCGTGCAAAATCCTGTATCTTTCTCTATCCTGCATTTTGCATTACCAAATTCCTCCTCTTCGCAGCTCTTCCCTCGCTCTTTTCCTGCAGTTGTTTTATACATGTCAACTTCTGTGGCTGGAACATTAGGAACGCAAGAACGTGTTTTCATACTAATAACCTGATTATTCAAATTAATAGTGACGCTGCCCCTGCACGGGTTTCACTTTCGATATTTATGTGCACATTGCCAATAGCCAAACCCATTTTTCCTGGTTTTGTCCAGATTGAATCTGTGCCCTTGGTGAAGCAATACACTTTTCCCGCTCGTACTTTCTATAAACTTAAGTTCCTCCATTTTCCAGCCATCTGGAAAGAAAACAGTGTTAAATTAACATTCGTAACAGAAAAAAAGGATGCACGACAGCTAAGAATAATATCAAATAAACTTTTACAATATTTAATTAATTTAATTTAATCAATACGTTCATCAAGTAAAATAAAAACTCAATAAATGTGTTCATTAAATATTTCAACTTCTGGGGTGAAGGATCGGAAACACCGGACCCGGGAAAACCAGTTTCATTATCAGAAGCGATGAATCGCGACAAACCACGCCTACATTTTGAGAAGCAATGGAACGGGAGTAAATAAAATATATTTATTTTATAGGGAAATTATTGGTTTGTATACGCCTTGCAATTTGTGACTCAAGTCACCACATTGTTACCAACGTGTACGCTAGTAGGCCCTAGGAACGCACTGCAAAGGAAGGTGAGCCGCGAACAGAAAAAGGTTTATCTATATCCATACTGCAGATTAGATTAGGTGAATTTGAATTACGAAACTAAACCATTGGATCCTAAAATCAGATTTTGGATTCGTTAATGTTGGATCTTCATCCTGACACCCGAATCTCTGATCAGGATTCAAGATTATGAAACTCTGATCTGAATTCGTATAATCCAGATTTCGTTTCCATATCGGAATCAATCCATAGTTGATAGTTCGCGCTTGACAGCGCCTCACTTGTTTCCCATCGCATAGCCCCCCCCCCCCCAGTATAAGCGAGCACTCCAGTACGTAACCAGTTCATCTATGGGCACGTTCACCTGCTCATTGTAAGTAATGGACTAATTCTCATTCATGCTGAGAGTAAAATCGAAAGCAGAACGTAACTACTATATTCATGACCTTGAAAATGTATACAAGCATTGCGTATGCCAGAGGCAATACTGGTATCATAATTTTCGTGCTCACGTAACACATTTCGTAATGACGGCAGCTTTTTAATTAGGACAAATGAAGTCATACATAAGAAAGCTCAGGTCTATAACCAACTGCACTGCACCTGCTGGTGGTATGTAACGAACTGAATTGAATTCTCTTTATGGCCTTTAGGCACCTTTTGCTCAGGGCATAGGTGTAACAAGTATAGAAAAAAAGAGAGAAAGACTTTACTATCAAATGAATATGTGACTTGCTGTTACATTTACAAGATCCAAACAGTTCTCAACTAAAACACTGGCTGGTCATTTTTCTGCATCCAAAATCGATTTCAAAGATGTATTTTAAATATCATATTTGTTAATTATATTGAAACTTTATCAGTGGTATGTTCAAGAAATTAATTTATGTAATCATTTCAGTCGGTTCGTTAGAAAAAACGGGAAAGACTCTGGCTCTAGAACAAGATACAATCCCAGCATTTACCTTATGTGACTGAGATAAATATTTGGGAGAAAAGTTTTCAAACCAGAAATCTAAGATTTCCCAGCAAGCCAGGAGACGTAGGCCCGCCGACGTCGGGATTTGGTCGGCGAAGACGGGCCGACCAGCGATTCTACGTCGGGTTTTGAAAAATCCCGACGAGAAGCCGACGTCGGCGGACGGGTTTTGGGTGGGGTTACGCCTCTATACCGATCCCGACGGCGGTCCGGAAAACGGCCCAACGAATAAACGGCACTTATGGATCGTGCCGACCATTCCCCGACTACTAGCTGGTCGGGGTCGACATTTGACTTGCTGGGCTATGGCTGTGTGTGATCTCTACACTTCGATATTGGATATAGGCATCGTAGGCAACTCAATGAGCAACTAATATATCGAATATGAAAATACATATTATTACATATCATTCATATAGAAACATAGTTGCAAATATCGAATATAAGTTAAGAATACAGGGGGGACACCTGATAAGTCCATATTCTTTATTTTCCCAGGAGATTAGTTTCAAGAATTCCAATATTTTATTTTCTCAAGTTATTTTCTTTGTTTTCATTTACAATGTAAAGTAAGGAGAAACATTACTGTTTAAGTTAAATAGATTTGCTTATGTAGAATCTGACAAATCCATGACGAATTCCGTAATTTAGTCTTCTGCTATTACATTACAAACACTTGTCATGATTTTAAGATGAGTGACATGACACTCATGAGTGAGTGAGAACGCTCGTTGCCTTATAATTAAGATGTACCGGTCTCGATTCCCGGTAGGGATACAAGTGGTTCGTCTCGTAGCCTACGTTGAACAGTAGGTTCCGTCCTTAGGACATCATCTTCATCCGATAGAAGGCAAAAGCAAACCACCATAGGTTCACCTTGTACGGGGACTTTCGGGTCAGGACCTGTCTTCTGGGCAGAACACCCATCATCATCCACTTACACGGGTCTGCTGCTTCATGTGATTGCAGTCTTAAAAGTTTCGTAGTATCACTAAAACGACCAAACAGCTTCCTCTCCTTGTTAAGCTACTTCGAAGGATTATTTTCTTCTTGAACAGACGAGTTTGTTCATATTTAGACTAAAAATATATCAACTAATCACACAGTTCGTCCCTCACAGGCCACGTCCATTAACAACTAGAACGCTATAACAAACATGTAACAACAATACTACATAAAAAGGAAACTGAATCGAAGCGAAAACATATTTTAAATAAATATTTTGATAGTTTATTTGGTTTGTTGTAGCGCTCTAGTTGACTAGCGGTCGTGGACTGTAAGTGACTAACTGTAATTGGTTGAAATTTGTTTCGTTTTGCAAAGTGAACCATCTCTGAGACATGATTGGTGGAAGATGTAGAAAGGATCTCTTGTCCTTCTGGTGCTTATTATGAACTGATAATATTGATTATTGTATTCGTCTGAAGAAAGTGTTGATAGATCACCGAAACTGTAACGTTTACTATGTATTTATACAATTCAAGTGTATAAGCTTTGTCCGCCTATTGTAATAGCTTAAGTGTGGATACAAGACCTCAATATAGTTATATCTTCAATTTTTACAAATAATCGTTGAAGAAAGAATACCGTTCGTATAGAAAAATCACTATACGAAATATACGCCAAACTGAAACCATCCATGGGGGTGGGACTGGGGAGCAATTTGAGATAGGGAACCCGTGTACGGAACCCAACCGTTATACCTCTACGTGCAATTGAAATTTCGAGGAAAGGTGGCAACGACATGCAATTAGATGCAATGGGTGTGGCGTCTGGACCTGTGTGTGGTTCCAGCACTACGGATACTATGAAAGCAAACTAATTTTATTAGGAACAAACAAAGGAAAAATAAAATAAACGGAAATTGCCACCAAACTTTAACAATAACATGTTGGTATTTGTGCTGATTTTATCTCCTTGTTCCAAAACAAGGAAAAAGGTTTTACCTACTTTATCATTTACAGGTAGTCATTTGCTAAAAAAAAACTTCCCTGGGTATCGTCTCGCAAACGGTTAATAAGCGACGGGCGCACTTGTCCAAATAAATTGGCTGCGTCTCTCAATACTTCTCCTTTCTTCGTTTGCAAAAGAATAATGATTTCTACTTTTGCAAACTAACAACTTAAGGGAGGTAAGGAACCAAATGCGGACAATTATTCTTACCCACGCCAACCTCTCACACTCTCTCAGCTTGGCACAGAAAAGACAAAGAACTGCAACCCGAATCCAACAGTAAGCTAGTAGGATATACGCAGCGCAACAGACAGACAAACAACCGTAATTGTAGTACATTCGTTGATTTACGTAATAACAGGTAATACTGACTGTCATGCATAACACGATTCCAAAAAAGACCCAGCGCTTACACAAAAAAATTAGACGCCACCTCGGACTCGAACCGCAAGCCCTTGAGACCGCTCGCGAAGAAGCCAACACTTGGCCACTGAGCTACGGGAACTTACTGGCATCCGTAATGCTGGAACCGCACATAGGTCCAGACGCCGCACCCATTGCTTCTAATTTCGCGTCGTTGGTACCTTTCCTCCAAATTTAAATTGCTCGCAGAGGCGTAACAGTTGGATTCCGGACACGGGTTCCCTATCTTAAATTGCTCCCCAGCCCCATGGATGGTTTCAGTTTGGTGCAGGACTTTACGGACAGAATATATAGAATCAATATTTTGATATTGAAAAATACCGGTCGATATATCAAGAATCACATAGTCGTATCAGGATCTTCATATTACAAGGCGACGAAACACCTGAACTCATTCACATCAATATTAAATTACACTATTCCGTACAACAGAGTTTTGTATACTGAATTCATTTCATTGAACCTATTTCCGTTTTACGCACGTTTCCTCTTCCCGTTCACGGTCTAGTTGCGAAGGTTGGTGGATGCAGTTTGTCACTGCGAAGGAGAAACAGGCTCAACTGTGCTATTCGTGTGCCATCCATTCTGAGTAGGGTCTTCCGCCGGTTTTCCCAAGTCACGTTAAGTGCATTTTGCTCATGAATCATTGTCGCAGAGTGGTTAGAGCTGCTGACTGATATTCAGAGACAATTAAAATGTTTTATCAAGCATTTGAGAAACTGCTTAGGTTTACTTGAAGATAATCAATACATTTCTTCTTGGGAAAAATAAATAAAAATAAATGGGAAAAAGGGTTTCTTTCTCAAAAGTTTGAACACACGACTCCTTAAACGTCAGCCAAAAAAAAAAAAAAAAAAAAAAAAAACACCATGCTACAAGAGTTCATGAACAAAATGCAATTCGCACAACTTCCTATTGATTAAGAACATTTTTCAACTGCATTTTCTCTGAAACCACCTCATAACGTACGCCAACAATTTGTCAAAATTATTAACTCCCTGGTAACTACAAGATGACACAATTTCAACAAAATCAATGGGGGAAACGTAAAAGGGAACTAAAAAGTTCTTACCGTTTTTGACGTCACATGTGAAGAAGTGATCACTCATTCGAAAATGAGTGCCTCAGGGGCTGAGAAAGCAATCGGAGTGAGAACATCGACTGTGACCAAGATAGGTGCTTCGCGCACTCATAACAGTCATAGCTCAAGTAATGGCGAAGACAAATTGAGGTGTCGAAGGCGGCCATAGATCAGGACAGCAGCAACACGTATGGTAAGCTTGCCGAACGTTTCCAGGTATCAGATGAAACAGTCAGACTTCACCTACACCACATATAGGGAAGTCGTACAAGTATGAGCAAGTGGGTACCGAGCACAATGACAGTAACGACCAACGAGTTACAGACTGTTTGACCCTGCTTTCTAGACACATTAACACACCCATGTTTGATCTCATGCTCACCAGTGATGAAAAGTGTGTCCTGTATGAGACTTCCAAGTGAGCCAGACATTGGCTGTCACCGCAGGACCCTGTGCCCAAGACCACATCTACACCCACTCTGTATCTGTTGGACTAGTCGCTAAGTGGCGCATTACGAGCTGCTACGAATCAAACCATCACTACGAACCTGTACTCGCAGCAGTTGGAATGAGTGCAAGTGTGCAACATGCACTGCAGCAGAATGAGTGAGCATTGGTGAATCACAAAGGTGAACTACGGTATTCCTTGCTGGCATTGTCAGGCCGCATATGGAATGAATAGCCTGGATATCAAACAGAGTTTTGGCTGAGAGACACTGTGCCGTACACCGTACACCCCAGATTTTGCACCTCTTCCATTCTTTGGTAGGATATCCTACGCCAATGAGGCAAACTTGAAGTAGGCACTCACGACCTTCTTTGCATCCAAGAACCCCCAGTTTACCGCCATGGCATTGCGGAGCATATTCCGTATCTATGCAGAAACATTGACAAAGGGTGCTGAATGACGATAAGGATTATTTTGAGGGCTAACGGTCATTAACATTTTGCGTTTCTATCTAAAATGACAAGTAGGTCTACGACTTCTTTGGTTACCTTGTACGTTCTCCTTGTTAGTGGACCTCTCGAAAACGGTTTATTTTTTATTGATGGTAATTTTATGTAAACAGCAATAAACATTGAGTAATCTGCCACGTGTTGGTCTGCGAGTGGCTAGAAACAGTTTGACTTGCAACTTTTTATTATTTGTATACTGGTTTTTCCATTTGATGGTACACTGTTGTGACGGGGTCTGTTACGCATGTGAAATAACTACGAAGGCCTTGGGAAATGTCAAGGTTGATTGATGTAAGCAGTTTATGGAATTATCTAAGCGATGATTTTTTTTTTAAACCAACCTCCCAATCACGTGATAAAAAGAGTATTACGGTTACGTGTGTTTCTTGGTAGCTCTTACCTTTGTATTCGTAACCTTTTTAAATATACACAGAGCAATGTAGAAGTGTTTTTACTTGTAAATATTGCATTGCCTAGTCATACTGGAGGTCATTACGAAAAAGTCAGCGCGTGGTATAGTTATACTTTCACTGTTTATTTCATGGTCACTTTCTACCTGCTACCGGAACAGGTGCTGTTTCATTATATCTATAAAGGATGCAACAAAGGAAAAAGTGATTCGTGTAGCATGCGCCTAGTTTAGAAATGTCTTCGTTTTGTGATTTCCTGCGTAATGCTAGAAATTAATTATATACAGGGTTTCATTGAAATAATCAGTGATTCCACCAGCCCCTTCCCATGTGGGGGGGTGCCACCCCATAATTCTCGATAACCCCCCCAACTTTTACAATTTTGCGGCCAAAAGTCGATGGAAACACATGCAAAACCCTACTTACACCCTCCTAATTTTGACTTTACACCCCGGCAAACTGAAAATCCTGGAGGAAGTCCTGGAAATAATGGTGCAAACTACGGGACATGTTTGTTTATTTACATCAAAACAAGGAAAAAGTTTCTTTGAAGAATTCCGAAATCTGCTTAGTTTTGGGAGGTACAGGAGCTCAAAGTTACGGCGGCATCGTCACAGATTACATACTCGAAGTTGTACCCAATACATCTGTTTAAGTTATGTGTATGATTGGCCAATGCAGCTTAGAGAAGATTTATGCTTAAACCATTTTGGGCCATATTTATAAATATCCCCCAAGAGTGGGTGGCTCCCAGGGGCATTGAAATTATATACTCCTGGGAGACACCCACCTCTTGGGAGTGATTCATAAATATGGCCCTTAATTCCTTGACAATAAAATTCTTACGCTGCGAAACCTGTCTCTGTGGCACTCCCTCAATCAATCGCAAACATGTATCGGGTACTACTTGAAGTGTGCAATGTGTCATTATGCGTGGAGCTATAACGTCATTTGTGACGATGCCTCGAAAACTTTGATCTCCTGTAGCTCCGAAACTATGCATAACTTTGAATTTCTTCAACAAAACCTTTTTTCTTCTTTTTGATGTAAATAATTATCTCCCGAAGCTTGTATTATTATTTCGGGAACAAGATGTATATACAGGGTGGTTCCCAAACATCTGGATAAACTTCGGGAGGTGAGTTCTGACATCCTAACAAGAAAAAAATCCCGTTGGCACATCTGAATAGGTGCATGATTTCGGAGCTGGAGATAGCCGAAAACATGGAAAAATGAAGTTCAGAGAAGTTTATTTTAAATACCAAAAATAGCGTTTCTTTACAGGGGTACCCGGGATAGTATTACCCCCCCCCCCACACACACACACACAGGCCCAGACTGAGCCAATCATCCTCTCAGTTCAAATGAAGGATTCGCCGCGTTCAATGCAGAAGGGCGTAAATGTGTTCTTTAAAAAGTTTCCACCAGTGCACGAACAGGTAACAATTTGTTCTTTATGAACAACAATGAATATATACTACTAAAATTCAAATAATAGAAAATGTAGAATTTTAGCCTACTTAACACAACAAATAAAAAAAACATCCCTCGAGTACTTTTCCAGCAAGCCAAATGCCGACCAAAACGCGGATTTCAGTTGAGCACCGTCGGGGTTAGAGGGGACTCCAACTAGTAGTTGGGAAATAGGGGAAGGTCGGCGCCGATGTTCCAAGCCATTTGGTCGGGCCATTTCCAGGACACCGTCGGGTCCCCAACTAGGCGGTATAAGGACAAAGCCCTGCCCAGCCCCACTCTCGCCGAAATCACCTGGCTTGTCGCGTATTCAAGATTCCCCCCCTGAAACTGCAACATTTTGCAGAGGTGACTATGGTGATTTTGTACCCAATATTTTTTTCGAAAGAACGGTACCGTACTTTCTAAAACGGTACTTATACGAAAAATATATATTGTCGCTGTAAGTGAGTGTGTGAAGGAAGAAGAGAGACAGAGAGAGCATATTGATATGGTAAATGAAATAATGGATGTACTTGTTAAATGAATGTGGTATGGAATGTGTGATAGTTCATGTAGTAGATAAGGAAACATTTCACCAGTTTAGTGTTAACCACATACTTCTCCAATTCCTTTCTGTGATTCTACCTCTTTCACTTTTTTTTTGTTTTTGCTAAAGAGGCTATGAGCCCTTCTGTCCAGTGTGCGAATTAGCGGGGAGATGCCGGGGATTCCGCCCCCCCCCCAGCAAAAAAGTTTTCCACCCTGACAAATTTATTTTTCGTCCCTCTAGAAGATGTTTCGATCAAGATTAGATAGAAAATCGGAACATTTTTATCTGGCAGAAGTTGAAACAATTTTCACAGGAGTGACAAGAGTTGATGAAATTAACTAGCAGCTAAGAAGCCCATTTGGAATTTATGATGTTTATGAAGTAGCTTAACACAAATGATTCAGTAAGTTTGTTTTGATTTAGTAACCCCATATTGGAAAATGGGATATCATGTTTTCCCTCCTCCTCCATCTCTCTCTCTCTCTCTCTCTCTCTCTCTCTAGGTTGCCTGTTGAAATCCGTGCGTTTTGTTTTATCCCCCTGGCTAAAAAGTTTAATTCGCGCACTGCTTCTGTTGCTACCCACCATGGTGTGTAGCTCCCACTATATAGTTACTTTCCCACCCTCCTCTTTTCCCCTCTCTATTTAAAATATCCTCCAGAACATTTTTCCTGAAAGAAACCCTGACCAAAAATCGTCCATATGCTGGACTAATAATAATAATAATAATAATAATAATTTTATTAGTCGTTAGACCACTATTTACGGTTGTAATAGACTTCGTCATAAAAAGAATACAATAAAATATAGACTTATACAATAAAATTTAAGATTATACAATATGTACGTAGTTTAATAATGGCCCCTTATATAAGTTTCAAATTCGCCTACGCTATATAGACAACTATTTTTAAGCATATTTTTAATGTATCTGTCAAACATTTTCTGATTCATATCTCTAACAAATGACGGTAACAAATTAAAATATTTCATTCCAGAGTACCTACAACAATGTTACGTCTTACTTAGTCTTACATACGGCGTCTCTATATTATCTTTTTGTCTTGTATTATAGTCATGGATATCGGTACGTCTTGTAATTTGAGCATAGTTTTCTTTGACATACATTAAACTCTGATATACAAATATCGATGGTATGGTCATTATTTTATATTCACTATATAATTGTTTACAAGATACCCTATCAGAAACACCCTTTATACATCTAACCGCTTTTTGCCATTTAAATACATTTAAAGCCCCTGTACAATTTCCCCAAAATAAGTTACCATGTAGTAGATATTGATGAAAAAAAGCATAATACGATAAGATCAATAGGTCTTCTCGTACAGATGTCGTTTAACTTTCGGAGCAGTATAAAACTCTAGCAAGTTTCTTACACATTTCATCAGTATATCTATTCAAATTTAGTTTTGCATCCATATGTATACCCAAAAGTTTGACAGATTCAATGTTGCTGTCATTAGCATTTTCATGGTTTAACTTGAAATAGAGTGAAACAGTTTTTGCAGCATTCAAGGTTAGTTCATTATGCAAAAAACAACTTGAGGACGCTATTATCATTTCTTCATTTTTTCCTTGTAGTGACTTTGTGTTTTCTGCATTTGTAATAAAGGTGGTATCATCAGCATACAAAACAGATTTATGTGGTAAACAACTAGGCAAATCATTCATATATACAACAAAGAGAAAAGGACCAAGAACCGAGCCCTGCGGTACTCCAGTTTGTATGATTAGTTCTTCTGACTTTACATTCTTAATTTTATCAATTTGACGTCTGTTAGTGAGATACGATTTAATTAAATTGAGTTCATTACCCTGGATACCATAAAACTGTAAATATGAAACTAGAATATCATGTGAGACACTATCAAATGCTTTACTTAAATCAACTAGAGTGACACAGGTGTAAGAGCGAGATTCATACCCTCTCATTATTTCTGAAACAACTAATTCAACTGCTTTTATAGTGGAAAGACCAGTTCTAAATCCATATTGCGACATATTTAAAACATTATTATGTTCAAAGTACCTTGACAACTACATTTTCATACATTGTTCAATAACTTAGAAAATATTGGTACAAGAGAAATCGAACGATAATTATTCGCATCGCTTCTATCTCCTTTTTATGAATAGATATAGTTATGGTAATTTTAGGGCAATCAGGAAAAGTACCTTCAAGGAGTGTCCAATTAACAAGATATGTAACAGGATAGAGAATTGCATGTATAATTTCCTTCAGTATAGAATTAGATAATCCGTAGTAATCTTCACTATGAGAGTTTCGCATATTAAAAATTATTTTCAGTATTTGTTCAGGTGTAATATCAATAGATTTAAAAACTAAAGTATCGCTCTGTGGTATATTCTGTCTAAGTAAATAGTTTTTATACTGGTTCCTATTGCTTCTGTTGTCAGTGTATTATCATCTAAGATATCATCACAAAAATTAAACATGCTCTATTGAAAATGCCTTTTGCAAGCAGTGCGCACGTGAATGTCCATAGAAGGTGAGAGATTCCCAAATATATTTACTGAGATATGTATGTTAAAACAGGCGTCTGTAGGTAGTGATGTAATGCTAAATTTTGAGGTGAGTATACGCTCCATCATGTTTTTTACACACACACACATACACACTAGGGTTTCCACCTGTCCCGTATTTTAGGCAAAAATTACACGTCCCGTATTATGAGTGGTTGTCCTGTATTATGAGAAGTAAATTCACACGCATATTTTCAACATATCCATAATTTTACCAAATAAACCATGATGGATTCTTTTCCAACTGTTTACCATGTACACTGGCGAGCAGACATGACGGCGTATAATACTCGTGGCTTCTGTTTGGTCTTGTTGATAACTGATATTTATGTCAACTGTAATTAGAAAATTGAAATATTGAATTTTCCTCTCGCCAGTGACATTGGAATCTGAGTGGGAGATTGAAAATGGTGCGGGTAGTCATAGTCTACGAAGACCGTTTCCGCATAACGTGGAATCTAAATAAACAAACCTCTCATTGGAGCAAAGTATGTTTCTAATTCCAGTTACAATGGAAGAGTTATACATCCATATTCAGAAGCTGTCCAATATTAAATTTACAGGTCTGGATGAAATTCCGTCTATTCTTATTAAAAGATGTATACACTTAATTACAGACCAGCTTTGCAACCTTATAAATAGCCCTTTGGAGTCAGGCGTTTTCCCAAGCAGGAAACGCTTGGGAATATTACAGACAGGCAAAATTATCGTCCCATTTCCATTTTACCAATATTTTCAAAAATATTTGAATACGCGATGTTGGCAAGTTTAAATAACTTTCTATTTACACACAAGTTCATAACCATTTGCCAACATGGTTTTCAGAAGAAAAATCTATCGATACTGTACTATGTGATTTTATAAAAAAGTTTCAGATACCCTAAATAAAACTCATCATGCCATAGATGCGTTTAAAGATTTTTTAAAGGCATTTGACAACGTGCATCATTTAACTTTATCAACGAAACAATATCAGCATGGTATCAGGGATGTGTCATATGATTGGCTTTTATTGTACTTGGGGAATAGAAAGCAGGTAGCATATACCTCTAGGACTGTCAATGAGAGAAGCATGGGATTCAATTCCTCAGTAACTGAAATTAACAAAGGTGTTCCTCAGAGCTCTATTTTAGGACCTATATTATTTCTTTTGTATATCAATGATTTGCCTTAATTCACAGATTCGGAAACTGTGATCTTGTAAGCTGATTTGAATTTCAATCTGTAATTTCTAAGACTTTTAGACAACTTTGGCTCAGGTCATATGATGATGAAATGATTGGTGGAATGAAGAATGTGGGATGAAAAGGAAGAATCCCGAGAAAACCCACGCACATGGTATTTGACCACCACAAAATCCACATACACAAGCAGGGTTTGAACTGACGATCCTAACCCAAACGCCATAGGTGAGTGCTCTAACCGTTGAGTCACAGCGTGTTTTAGTAACTGCTTCATCAGAGATAGATTACAAGTTACAGTCTCTTAACAAACTCTCCACTCATTATATTACGTAAAATTATTTGCTTTTATTAGCTTTGTAATAATATTTTGGGAAACCTCACATTTAGTGTAAATAATTTTCGTATACAAAATATGATTGTAAGAATTATTTTTAACATGAGCCCAGGCCATCATGTAAAAGATGTGTATAAGTCTAAAAAAAAAAATCTAATAGCTTAATACCTAGGTCTATATATTTATAAGAGTGTACTATTTACAAAGAAAATTAGTCAGTTATTAACTGGCACGACAAATATTCAGAATTATCGTAAAAGGCAAAATAGAAAAATATTCCCAAAAAGACTAAATTAAGCAACTACTCATTTTTACTCTTCGTGTCAGATTGTATTATACAATGAACTACAGAAATACCTTAAGAAGCATTGAAAATATTAATAAATTTAAATCTGATCTATCAGATTGTTGGTAATAAGGGTTATTATGCTGTCAACGATTATTTGAGTGCTAACTCATTTTGTAATAATTTATAGTGACATAATTGTACACTTTTTAAAATTATTATATCATGTCTCATGTATAGAGATACTGACAAGTCTTACGTATCACAGTCTTATGTCTTATGTATGACCTGTGTGTTCTACACAGGCGAATAAACTTCTGTTCTATCCTTTGGTAGTAGAGGAACAAACTAGCTACTTTCATTTTAGATTTTTCAGATTTGTCCCGTATCTTTTGGCATTATCCCGTACTTTTATTTGCCGAGTGTCCCGTAATTAACTCATCAAAAGGTGGGAACCCTAACACACACCAATATATATATATATATATATATAATTCACAACCATATTGAATCCACTACTGGATGAGTCCTCTCCCGGAGGGAGGAGTTGGTCTACTGACGCGTTGGGAGAGGAGAGCCGAAGCTCTCAACTGTGATCACCACTGTTTTTTATTCACAGCAGCTCCTCAATTGTCCTCACGATGCTGGGTCAACACCGAAATTTTGAGTCCCCATCGGGAATCGAACCCGGGACCGTTCGCACTGAAGTCGAGCGAGCTACCGACTAGGCTACGCAGGAGACACACACACACACACACACACACACACACACACACACACACACACATATATATATATATATATATATAAATCATAATAAATCACAGCCATATTCAATCCACTAGTGGATGAGGCCTCTCCCCGAAGGGAGGAGTTGGTCTACTGCTCCCACGCTGACCAGACGGGTTGGGAGAGGAGAGCCGAAGCTCTCACTGTGATCGCCACTGTCTTTTATTCACAGCAGCTCCCCAATTGTCCTCACGATGCTGGGTCAACACCGAAATATTTGAGCCCCCATCGGGAAACGAACCCGGGACCGCTCGCACTGAAGTCGAGCGCGCTACCGACTAGGCTACGCAGGAGCTCATATATATATATATATATATATATATATA
>JAGDQP010003977.1:25051-39604 GCA_022664845.1 Lepisma saccharinum | reverse complement strand
CCCGAATGCGAAGCAAACGCTCTACCAACTGCGTGAACTCGCTGTGATCAAAACAATAAACAAAAGTCTATAAAAATAAAAGATAAAAAAAAAAAAAAACAGGAAATAATTATTGTACTTACCACTGTACGTACATACACCAAAACGTAGGGCACATATAAGTTTTAAGTCATTGACATAATCAACATTTTGCGGTTAGAAGATGTTTATAATAAATTTTGAACATAAACAGGACTCTCTTCTGTGAGATCCGCTCTTTTTAAGTACACAAACACACACACACACTCACACAACTTATATTGTATATACATATATACAAATTACTACTTTGAGTATTTCTCTAGTTTTCGCGAAAGTTCTTACGTATATTAAGCAGTTATTTGTCCATATTAATGATAATAATATAATATAATCGTTCACAAGCACGCTCACAAACAATATATACAATATTCCTGCTGGGAGGAAACTAAGGATTCTATAATATCTTTCCCATTCTCTTCTGCACTCGCTTGTACTCTTTTTCTGGATTCCTTATCCACAGCACTTCTGTGACTATACATCCAAGTTTTTATTTACATATGGCTCTGGATTCCACTGGTTTCAAGGTGGTCCATTGATATTAATAAATATCGCACTGGAAATTCTGCTCACTAGCAGGTTTGTTCTAAGATCAGTGGCCACAAGATTCATTATGCTGAAACCCCTTTTGTACTCGGTGTTGGATCCAGCCTCCAGTACCCTAGTAGCACAATCATCGGGCCAACAATGGGCCATCGTTGGGCCAACCATGTTAGGTTGGTCCATCGTAGGCCCAACGTTGGCCCGATGACCTGTGCTACTAGGGTAGGGTTTCCCCGACGGACGTTGTCTCTCCGACATCTTCGTCAAGGAGCCGGAGATGCCAGAACAGCCAATATAATGTGAAATAAGTAAAGAAACAAATAAGTAAATAATAATTATAATGTATACGTCTTTCTCTGAAGTGCAAATTAAAATATCTTCTTTAGATTTCTTTTCGTTGTTTATTGGTTTCTTTGTTTGTACATTTTCTTCGCTGGTATTAGCGGTAATAGTAAAGACAGTAGAATTTCGCGAAAGTTTTAAATACTCAAAAAATTGCATGGAGTAGTTAGATGGTTGTTAACACTTTCTGAAAATATTATTTCTAACTCACGAAATACTCGCGAAATTTGAACAATTTGTTTGCATCCACGAATTCTGAGAACTACCCGCGAAATTATATAATTTTTTATCGATTCATTCACGAAAATAATGCCTAAACAATCGAAAAAAAAATGTAATTCATCTTTAGAAACCTATCATCGGATTGTCGTAGCACAGATAATGTTAAAATGTACTACTACACTTTATCATCCATTGATGGTAGTAATTTGGCGAACATGCTTTGCTATCTATAGCAGAAAATTCGAATACCGTTTAACGGTATTCACGATGAAATTTTTTGTGAAAACAAGTCGAAAACGTGAGATATCATGTCACCACCGTAAATCTCGCTATCGGAAAGGGGAAAGCAAAGCTTCAAATGCAGCCTGTGAGAGATTATTTCAAAGTTTTCCTGTGTGCTACTCAACAATCGATCAAATCTGACCTTGACAAATTTCGAACTGTGTTCATATGACTATGAAAAGTGAGCTGAATGATTACGAAAGAAATTCCTTCATAGTTGTACATGTGTCTATTAAAATTTTGATACCTGTTTGTTTTCTGCAAATGTGTAGGAACTATGTGAAAGAAATGCACTTTATTAGGTATTCAGCATGCATTAGTACAAGATTTATGCCTGAAGTCTTGAATCGTCATTCAATGCAATTATTTATTTTTACCTATTGAAGAAATGTACCCTTGTACTCACGAAATTTTACCTTCTACTCACGAATTTTTTACATTTTTACTCACGAAATTTGAACACCTATATTCACGAAATTCTAATGTCTCTAGATATTAGCACCAATTGTATTTTTTTTCGTTTTAACCAGTTTTCCAAGACATTTTTCGACATTACAATTTGCGTAGCAAGTCCTGTTTCGACAATCCCAAAGCGCGTCTAAACACTACCAAGCAAATATTCTGAACCGCTCTCACTGCTGTACTGAAAGCATCTGAGATTACTGTCACATGGGTAACCTACATGTCTGTGCAGACTTATTGCCCCCCTCCCCCTTCCTGTTTACAAATTTTCTTCAAATCTTTTTCATCTGAACAAAAACGAAACGAACAAAGGAAAATTTTATTCTTACCCCCTCCTAGGCTTCTACCGTTATTTTCTTGCCTAGTAGGTGAAGGAAAGACTACTACTAATAGCCTATTAGCTGCTGAGGAATATTTATCAAAATCACTTAATCACGGCTTTCTTTTTATGCCAATCACGGCTACAAGTGAGTGGCAGTATACCGAGTTTTCTATTGTAGTTAGTCGTATTGTGATCTTTCACTTAGGGGGGCCCTGCCCTGTTCCCCTCCCGTAGTCCCTGCGTTGGCACGACGACGGGCGGGAAGACGTTAGGTTTTGAAAAATCCCGACAAAACGTCGGCGGGCAGGTACTGGTCAGTGTTTCGCCCCTGTTCCGGCAACTTGGAGGCCCAAAAAATGGCTGGACGACAAAATGCAACTTATAGGTCGTCTCCGACCTCCTCCAACTACACCAGTAGCACACAAACGTTGAAAATATGTAAATGCGTAGTATTAAACGTTAGTATCGAACGTTGTAAATGTACCGAAATGACCGCCTGTTCAACGGTTTATTCGACGTTGAATAATGGTTGAGAAGAAACGAGCTTAATTGGCCAGAACAGAGCATGAATGGTACCTATTGGTATACAGACATTGACTTTCATTTTATGCGTTGTTTTTATCACGATGTACGGTGTTATTTTTCAAACAGTAAATAATCCGAGCGGTTGCTGTAGGGTTCGAACACAGGAACGTTCTGCACTCTTTGTTGGTAGATTGATGCGTTGACCATTTATCCAAGAATTCACAGGGAGAGGCCACTGCTTTTTTACTGTATCGTTGAAAGTAAATGTTCCTTGAAATATAGTTTTAAATTCAACCTGTTTTCAACATGCAAATGAAAACATGAAAAATGTAGTTATTTTTCATTGTATTTGTTTTTAATTATTACATGTCTAAGCAATTAAATTAGAAATACAAGTGTGAAACAAAATCTAGGTCATAGTATGAATGATAGTTGAAAATACTTCACATTAACTTCGTATCAACGAAATTCTAACTTCGTTGAAATATGGTTTAAAATTCAATCTGTTTTCAACGTGAATATGAGAACCCAAAATTAGTTTGTCATTCAATTAGTTTTTAATATTATTTTGACACAACATTAGTAAGAAATGCATTAAACAAAATCTATTATACCATAGTTGAAATAACATATTGAATACACATTGTATTAACGTCTTTATCAACGCAGTGACGTATTTGTTAAAATATGATTTAAAAATAAACATATTTTTTTTCAACCGATAACGGTTAATCAACGAAATAAACCTAAAATCAACGTTGAAAACACGTACGTGTTTTTCTGGGGATAGATCTACTTCGGAGGGTTTCAGAAATCGTGTTACAAATGAGGCATAATGGAATTCGAAAAACGTTGGCTGAAGTGACACTATTCTGAGAGAAAAAAAAATTCAACCGGAGAAAATGTTTTTATTTATTTATTATTGTCATTAGAGGAAACTTCTCACTGCATCCTCGTATATTTGCTCCATATTGAAAATAGATCAGATCAAGTCTACCGATTGTAAAAAGATAAGCGTTTTTCATGGTTGATGAACACTGTTTCAACAACTTTGAGGTAAAGGTAGCTATGAAAAAGCATGTGTTGCAATTATTTAGTGCAGTGTAATGATTTACCATTTGCGTTCACAAAATAGGCCAATTAAATTCGAAACCAAACCAGCATTTGCTCTGAAACTCATTGCGTAAGAGCGATCAACAATCACCTGATATAGCAGACGACATCATGTCACATTCCGTCACAGCTGCAAGCTCGACATCTAGCGGAAATTTTTTCACCAACCGGAAGGAGACGTTTGGAAAGTGTGTACTGTATTCATTTGTTTCCAAACATGACGTGATTCGTGAAGTGGCTTTAGTGAGAGCGAAGGATAGGATTGTGCTGAATTGAATTATATGTCCATTGAAGCGTGTATTACATGTAGTTCCACGTGACACAGAAAGAGAATGTGTGGTGAAGTTTCCCGTTCTTTGACATAGTCATTAACAAGAAAAAAATATATTACGTATGTACACATTGTAGTGGTATGGAAGTCACCTGTGAAGAAAGTGTTCTGCTACTGGAAATCTTGTGTATGCTACGCTTGTAGTGATGTTAAATCAATGATATTTGTGAAACAAAGATTTTTATTGTGCAGTTAGTTTGGAGCTGAAGCTCGCGTTAGTATTTTCTTATCTCGATTGCAACCGGAAAATTAGAAGATTTGTTTTCATTTAAATGTGAGAAGTGACTTAAGCGCACTGACATTCAAAATCGCTGTGTATTTTGTTTTTCTAGGACTTTTATGTCATTTATGGCTAAGAGGATTTTGTCTGCTTTACCTTAGTGATATAATTCAGATCCTCCAGAAGGTTTCCTCCCCAAATGTGAATTCTGTGCGTTTATTTAAAGAGGACTTTACGAATTCAGCTCTCAAGATGGATAATTTGAGGTAGGTCCTATGGATTTTTAATTGTTTCGGCTTGGCTTGACTATAACTTCACTATAAGCTCATATAGTCTCGTATATTTACATCACCCATATTACACTGCTTTATGACTTCAAAACTTACTCTAATTTGCGTTGCAACACTGCTATACACTTTCCTAACATTGTCTTTCAACTGTAAATTTTACTTTCTTTGGAGTAGTTAAACTAAACCTTACATTTCATTCCTCCTGTAATTTTATTTGCTGTAGGCTCCCTAGAATGAGCGGTATAGAGTATCCATACGGCGCTATAGCTGGGGAACCTAAAGTAAAATTATTGATTGTTTCTAGTATAACCTAACCTGAGGTCAAGTATGTATAAGCAAAGAACTGATTCAAAGTAATTCCAAATCAGATAAGTCAGTTCGGGTCGTAGGATGGTTAATATCGGAAGGTGTAAGTTATACTCAATGCTATTGTCATAACCTTGGAATTACGCTCAAAAACTGTATTTATGTTTTATCTTTTTTGGTTAATATTTTCGGATAAAATTTACCTATTTACTCCAGCTTCCGCCTGTTATTGATTCATGTATGCTCTATGCCACTCATTGCCTTGTAAATATTTATCACAGACACTTCTTTACATACACCGCGGCAGCCAGCAATCAAAAAAAGTGTTATGGAAATGCATGTCCTTTTTATTTCGTTAAATAAGTACGGTATTCAAGTTGTTCATCCAAGTTAAATATGGTGGCAGGTGGAGGAATACCAATGGTACATATTTAGCTACAGAAGTCACGATAGTGTGAAGAGACAGCGTTAGGAAAAGCCAAGTTAAATATATTTTTCATTACACTCAAGGCAAATCACCTCTAACACTCACATTGTGTGCGTGTTATGAACGCGGATGCAACTAAATGGACATTCAGCTTTTCCTTTTCTATGTCACACTTCCATGTCTTGAAACTTTGATATACTTTGCATTTTAACACTTCCACACGTTAGGTAGATCATATTTCTCCCGTAAATTTTAAATTACATTTTTTGGAGTATATAAGGTAAACTTAATTCGGTAATACTATACAAGTGCTCCTTCTGTTGTGTGGTGTTATATTTTTTTAATATGGTGTTTTATTAATTAATTTGCATCCAGAAATTCCAAAACCGTGTGAAAATATAAGTGTCATAAGGACACGTGTAACATGATAGAAAAATATTCTATGTTCTGACCTACCTACTACGAGAGCGAATCGCCATCTTGTGTGTTTTTGTGTATTTACTCTTTCAGTGGCGCAGGTCTCAAGTGTTGCCAGAAGATTTTTATCAGCTCTTTTCGCAGGGCTGGGCAGCCATATTGCAACCCACTTGGAAACACTTGGCAGCCCACTCCCACTTATCTTGAACGATAAGTAAGAGCAAGAAGTTACTTTCGTTTTTGATGTAAATACAGAAAAGGAAATTTAATAAAAGTTGTGATTTACAATTTTAAAAGAGGCCACTAAAAACTAGGATGTATATAAACCCACCAGGGCAGGATGCACACCGAGCGATAGCGAGGTGTGCAAGGGGGGGAGGGTGCGTCCGAAGGGAGCTGGGCGGCGTTAGCCGCGGGGGGGCGCAGCCCCCTGTTAGCGGTGGGCATACGCAAAAGTACTGTTTACTCAAAAGTTCTGTGAAGTACCAGAAGTGTTTCCAAGTGTGCTCCGAAAGTTGCCACAATAGCTTCCCAGCCGTGCGAGTAGAGCTGAAAACATATCTTGCCAGCAAACGAGCTTTCTGCTTTTCCCACTTTTTTTTTTGGCAACCCTGGTATCATACGATATGACTGGACTCTAGTAGCGGTAGTGTTGAAACTGCTGATGCGAAGTGAAAGAAGGCTCGACTCCAGTTGTGCTAGATGTCGTACGCGCTGCCAGTGCTAGGTGTATTGATGTTAAATGGGCCGTGTTCGGGATGCGAGCTTAGTGATTACGATGTGATTGAGTTATGTGCTAATTAAGATACTAACGGAAAAGTGTTAGATTTGTTAAAACGACATTGGATATTGCCCATTGGTAAGATATGTAAGAATCGTGGAGGAGAATCTGTTTTTGCTAAGGAAAAACATGCATTTCGCTGCCAAAAAAAAAATGTTCGTGAAAACACGCGGAAGAGAAGAAAACCATGCAGTTTTCATTCCTTAATGTTTTCTGGCACGTGGTTCGGTGAAGCACATTTATCCTCCGCTTCCTTAAGGTAAGTTTAATTTTTAGGTTTCTTACGGTGTGTGGTTTACGTGTGTATTGTCTGTTTTGAACTTGTGAAATATAGCACTAGAAACTTCTCAAAATGCCATGTTTTGCTTCCTACAGCCATGCATGATAATAAAATGCGTGCAAAAATAATAAAAAATAGTTCCTACAGTAGAATTTGTGACGTTAATGGTACGTCACATGTTCGACTTCAGGAACTTTATTTCTTTCATTTTGCACGTGTTTTAGTGTCTTGCATGACTGTAGGAAGCAAAACATGGCATTTTGAGGAGTTTCGAGTGCTTTATGCCAGAAGGAGCACTTGTATAGTATTACCCTTAATTCATAATTTCATGTACGGTATATCAAAATAATTATCTATTTCTGTTACTTGGCGGTGAATGTACTTTTATCATTGCCGATGCATAGAGTACAGACTGTGATGCAGAATCAAGGGGTAGTGTGAGTACAAGGACACAATGTTGAAGAAAATATATATGTCCTTGCACTCGCAAGGAACAGCAAAGTATTGCACTACGTTGTTAACGAACATCAACTATACGGGTGAACGAAGAGGTACCCTATTGTTTGTATTTTCTTCTCTGTGCAGTAGCAGTTTGCAAGGAGAAATCCCACCCTAAAAATATATTTTAGGTGCCATTAAAAGTGACACAAATACTTGAACGATTTGGGTGAAACCTTGCACGTTAATAGAACACGAAAAACAACCGAATACCCATTTTTTTTTCCTGTGGAGCAGTGTTTCTCAACCTATTTCATCCTGCGACCCCCTGTCACAGTAACTTCTAGCCGGCGACCCACAATTATTTTATGTAATATTTGCTTTTCATTTCAAAACGTAACAGTGTATTTCCTGTATTTATAATAAATATCCTAATTATATTATCCGAAACTATTCAGCAGACTACATTATCTTTAGTCATTATTAAAAGCTGCAAGCAAAATAAGATACTTTCTTTGAAATTGATTTAACCTACAAAACCTTACTTAAATTATTTTTTCACCTTCCATCGCGACCTCCTTGCACACATCCCGCGACCCCCAGGTTCAGAAACCCTGCTGTAGAGTAATGACTTTGAAGGAGCGTAGCCCTCTCCAAAGTATGCGAAATCTCCCTCCATTTGTGCTATTAGCTGTTATGTTTGCTATTGAAATTAGGAACAAGAGAGTTGTACACACTCTTTTTTTTCATTAACACTTCAAGTGTTCATAGTAATGGTAGTCCACGGAGAAATGTTCGAAACAAATCACGGTGACTTATCCAAAATGTCACACGTTGGTGCGCTATTCGTGTCTGAAGAATGCTCCACAGGGGTCTTAAATCCTGGCGACCTTTCTTTTGTGTATCCAGTTTGATACCAAACGTCTCTGTAGCGTGAGGACAAGAACTGATTGTGTATCAGGATAATACCTTCGTTACTTGCTCTAACCCACGGTGTTTGCCTGCGTTGTTTAAAATATGTAAGTAACACTGACGACTGGGGCCGTTTTCGGTGCGAACGTTGGTGTTTATACTTCCAACTGTATAAGCGCCATATGAAAAATTAATTTTAATACTGATTGGCAACTCTGACGGTTAGGGTGCTTGGGGACTGTGAAACTCACAGTATTTTTCTATTGTGTCGAATACTGTTTATTCCAACGTTGGTGCGTATACAGGGTGGACAAGAAATCGTTGTCAAAGCTCTAGGAACGGAAAGTTCTCATCAAAGTAAAGAGAAAATGTGTCAGATTCCGCTTAATTTCGGAGCTACAGGGTGCCGAAAGCGTGGGAAAATGAATTTTAGAGCTTGATATTTCCAAGACTATTAACAGTAGAACTGTGGGGTCAAGGTACCCTCAAAGACTTCCAACCTGCTCTATCCAGAAGTGCATATTTCGAAATTGTGCGATAGCTGCGCAAGGACTTCCCAGAAATTCTCTTAAGTAAAGATAGTCCTAAATGTGCATGATCTTGACGACTTGCCAGCAGGTAACAATTATTCGTTTACGCCAAGTCGATATCTCAAATAGATTCCATTTGCAGAATGGTTTTTTTATTGGTAAAAATGCGTGGTTGCATAACCAACAGGAGACTGCTATTCTCCAAACTGGCATACATTAAGCGAATTATTTATTTCTTTGTTATGAATGATAGATAATGTAATTGCAACCATGGATGGCAATGATTAATCACGTGAACTGTTCAGTGTAAGGCAATAGACGACCGACCTGGAATATTAAGGCTCTTTATAAATCTGGAAAAGTCAGGAAAATTATAATTTTTGAGAGAAATTCGGAGAAATTAATGGTATGGACCTGTCCACAGTTGGTTAGAGCTCTGCCTCAGCAAGGTGGAGGTCGTGGGTTCGATTCCCACTGCTTGCCCCAGTTTTTCAATGTGTTATAGTCCTCTACTGTAAAGATTTTTTTTTTTTCACTTGTGAAATACAAATAACATACAAGATGCTTGGAGTGGGTGGTGACGGGATTTAAAACAATGTCATTGCGTATTATATACATGTTCCATTATGCTGAGAACCCTGGGAATTTAAATATATATATATCATGAAAACAACTCAGGGAAATTGAAGCCACAAAATTAGTAGACACCATGAAATTGTTCAGTTGCAAAATGAAGCTAATAAAAGTTTACTGTACAGTGATCAGTTTGATTTTGGGTGCTTTGTTTCACAGAAATTTATGCTGTTAGGAAGAATTTTTATTGTGAGTCTTACTTTATATACACAGTCCCACAATTAAGTAATGAGACTGATTTTATTCTGACGAAACAAACAAAAGTAATTGAATAATACCTGTTTATTATTCGAAGTACATCCTTCCTGCATCAATACAACGAGTGGTACGATCACACAAGGAGTGGAATGACTTCTGCAACTCAGTTTGTGGTATGGCCCGTAATGGCGCTGTCACAGCTGCTTGGATGTCTTCAACCCTGTCGAAAAGTCGTCCTTTCAATGGCAACTTCAGCTTAGGGAACAGGAAATAGTCACAGGGAGACATATCTGGTGAGTAGGGATGATTCAGCACACACACTTGTTTTGTGGCCAAATATTCCGCAACAAGTACTGCTCGGTGAGCTGGAGCGTTGTCATGGAGAAGGAACCAGCTACCTGGGGTTAAGTATTCAGGCCGAACACGACGTATTCTCTTCAACGAACGCTCCAAAACACCTAAATAAAACTGAGCATTAACTGTGTGACCTTCTGGTACAAATTCATGATGAATGATACCCTTACTGTGGTAGAAACAAATGAGCATTGTCTTCACTTTTGACTTTTGGAGACGAAGTTTCTTTCCTTTTGGAGAATCTGCAGACTTCCATTCGGCACTCTGACGTTTAGTAGCTGGATCATAACGAAAACACCAACATTCGTCTTCTGCAACAATGGACAGAAGGAAATTTTTCTTTCTACGGGCAGTTGCAATGATGTCACGGGCGTAATCAACACGCGCTTGTTTCTGTTCATCAGATAATGAGTGTGGCACAAACCGCGCTGCGACATTCTTCTTGCCTAAATCTTCCACTAAGATCTTACGAATTGTCTCCCTGTTAACACCAAAGTCACCTTCCATCATTCTCACAGTCACACAACGATCATCTTGCACACGTTCACGGGCCTTTTCAATCAGTACCTCGTTACGAACAGAGATTGGACGACCCGGCCGAGGTTCATCGTCAATCGATTCCACACCACTTTTAAAACGTTCATACCATCTAAATATCTGTGCACGAGACATACAAGTATCACCATACACTCTCCGCATCAACTCAACAGTTTCTGTGCCACTTTTCCCGAGTTTGAAACAGAACTTGATATTCGCCCTCTGCTCCATGACGCTGGCGTGACAAAGGCCTTTCACTTACTGCTGGTACTGACGTCATATTTCCCGTTGTGCTTCAGGCGGGACCATGCGGTGTTGCCAGGTCGTAGATGAAGGATTACTCTCTCGAACTCACATACTGGTTTCTATTTTGCATTCTGTTTTGTCAGAATAAAATCAATCGCATTACTTACTTGTCGGACTGTGTATAAAATATATATATATGTGTATATTAATTAGCCAGTCTGCCCTTATTTTTCCTGATAGAAGTGTTATCTGTGTCTGTATTTCCTTGTTTTTTTCTCTTGGAAATGTAAAATATATAATAAGTGTGCTTTGGCAATTGTGTATTCTTGGGACATGTATGAAAGAACAAAGTTAAATACTCTTGGAGGACTCCGGGATTTTAAATTGGGTAAATGACAACTGTAAGTAATTAGAAATATTGAAGTTTTGAAATTGGTTGGCAACATTGACACCTGCTGTGCCATCGTCGCCTACAGTACCTTTATGGTCTCTCAGAACACCTAACGTGCGGATATGTCCAACGTTTTAATTGGTTGCCAACATTGACAACTGCAACGCCCCAGTACGTAATGCGCATGTGTATGTAAAATTTTATGCATATCCATGGGCATGTGTAAGATTGTATAAATAATAGATACTTGTAAATGTTGAATGTATGTACAGTCAGTACCCAGTCGTACAATTTCTCTTCCGAATAACTTTGGAATGGACAAACCGATTTCAGTGTAGTTTTCTGTAACTTACAGAAAATCGCATTCTGTTTTAAGTTACAGGAATCCATCCTCAAATCGGTCTATCAGTTCCGAAGTTATTTGAAAGACAAATTTTACGATCGATTACAAATTTTTTGCTACTGGCTGTGCAAGTGTTTAAAAAAAAAGTTGTCTTCACCTGATGATGGTCTCCGTCCTGGACCGAAATGTGCTTCGTGAAATTTAATGAACAATTATTACTGCGACTAAGCTACTCATAAGTAAAGTATTAATCTAGCTAGACTGGTTCCGCACTAATACGGTCGGACGGGCCAGAGTTCATTGCTGATAGTTCCTTGTGCAAGAGAGAGAAGATTCCCCGCTGTTTCCTGCCGCACTTGAATAAGGTTCGAGCCGTATTATCTCAGATGCAGATTGGGTCTATTTAATTATTTTCTTTAAACTGTTCCGAAGAGGGTGCTGTGGTTCAGTGCTACAGCACTCTCTTCTGGTGCTTGGGGTTTGGTTTGATTTACTGTCTGATCAACTTTCAGGACTAAGTCCCATTTACAAGTGATATGATAAGTAGAATAGTCACAAAAGAAATTGTATAATATAATAGTAATAACAAATTACCAATAATAAACAGATATGCATGAGCATCTGCATAACTAACGAACACAGCTATAAGTAATTTAGTGAGCGTAAAGGCTAATTATATGTACAGTATTTTAACGAATGTTTCTTTTAAATGAAGGGATTGACGTACACCATATATCAATATCGCTTGTGAGGCATTTTTCCTTAAGTAGCTTACATAATCGATTAATAAGCGAGTGTGTATTGGACTCTTTAGAAGAGTGCTTTAATCGGAAAGGAACATAACTCCTCACTTTTCTCACAGGAACGTTCACACGCGATAGGGATAGTAACGTAGGGTGATATCACAACCAATTAACTTAAGGAACATTTTATCCAAATACTAGCTTTTGCTAGACATAATATTCATTGTAAAAGCTGGAAATTTATGGTATTCAAAGAATATTACACAGCCATTTTAGGAATGACATTTGGATCCTCTCTAGCATTTGTGTATCGCGCAACGAGGATTCCAAACTATACTGACCAATATATAGAATAAGCTCAGAAGTGACTGTAAGTTGGAAGTCATTGTCTTTTTTTATAAGCCTTAGAACTCAATTGGCGAAAGAACTATTGAAAGTATGTGTTTTGTAAATGTAAGTTTATGGTTGAATACTAAGCCCAAGTCAGCAACATCATCCTCAGTTCGATCCCCAGCTTAGGCCATGTGGACTTTGTGGTAGACAAACACAGTGTCTATGGGATTTTCTCCGGTTTCCTCCCACTTTCTGCATTCCACCAATTCTCCCATCATCATACATTCGGCCTGAGCCAAAGTTGCCTAAAGGCCTTAAATAATTTCAAATTAAAATCAAGCTATTTCGAAAGAACTGTTTTAAATTTGCTGTCAGATAAGCTGTGCGATGTACCACTTATTAACCTAAACAGGAACTTGGGAATGTGGGGAGGGTTTCTTAGCTACGTCTTCGAAAGTGGGACAGGCATTGTATATTTTCTTTGTAGCAGACGAATCTCTCAGTGATCAACTGTTGTTGGTTGTAGTATAGCTGTTCCGCTTCACATCAAAAGATGGAGGATGCTAGGAAGTAGCCAGATTAATGTCAACTGTCTTCATTCCCCTTGTTTTATTTATCCCTAAACTCCTTGATAATGGATTCAAAGCGGATGCAAAAGCTAGGTTCTTTTTTTTAACGGGGGGAGGGGTGTCTGATATTTCGTAAGGTCAGCTTTATTATTAAATTAGTTTGGAGGGTTTACCCTAAACTAACTTTGTTCCGAATCTCAGGTGTATTTTATTCAAGTGATACTAATTCTCTTCACTGAAGTACAGAGAGGAGATGAAAAACCGTATGAGTACTACGATGTCGGCAAGAATTATGTCGTCCATGAGAAGGTTGTAGATATCTGCCCCTCCCTTTCTATCCACTAGTCGTCCTTTTTTTTTTTTTTAAAGGACTGCCCTTTAAAACTGTGACTGCTGGTGTGTTTGTCTCCGCTGTTTTTTTTTCCCATGTGAGAGATGGGGTCAGCGTATTCCACAGGTTTTGGTTTGGGCAGATGTTTTACGACCGGTTGCCCTTCCTGACACCAACACACACTAGCAATCCAGGTATGGTCATGAAGCTCCCACTGGAAATCGAACCCGGGACCCTTCTCACCGAAGGAGAGCGCCGTAACCACATGGCTACGCAGGAGCTCAAGACAGACTGCTGATGAAGTGAGATGAGAACATCAACAAAAATGCATGTAACTTTTTTTACCATATTTCTAACTCATAATGCGCTGAGTTGGGGGGGGGGGGTGCATTGAAAGATCAGGTGGTTTGGACCCTTTTAAAAATAAAAAGTATTAAAATGTGTTTAATATGCAGATGTTCTTAAAACTTATTTTATGAACCATTTTTTTTTTAATGTAGTGGGAGGCCTAAATAAATAAAGGAAGTACAAAACATCTGTGGGATGAACTAAATTGTTATAAGAAGTGAGAGGAGCCCATGTTGATCTATTTGTCATAAGTTGGACAACATGGCCGCTCCCTAAAAACCAGAAATCTCTATCCTTCTCTCTAATTATATGCATACGGCTTTGGCGAGACGTTATCATGTCTTTATTATGTGTGTATGAAGTTCTAATACGCTTGTCTGTGCCTTCTAATTTGTAAGTAACCTTTTCTCTTCTTCCGCTCTGCGTATATTAGCTATCCAGGATACAGATCCTTCAGTATACGAACGAACACCGCTTTAAGGGAGCTTTATCCTGGAGTGTCAGTTCCCTCGGAACTAGCTTGTGGATGAAGTATCAGCGATACTACCTCATAACATGAAATACAGGGTGTTGAAGAAAATAACACCATCAAACCTACCTCACGAGATTTCTGACATGAGAATAAGAAAAAAGAAGTACAGGCCATCGAGGACGCACAAATGGTTCGTTTCAGAAAAGAAAATTGAATTTGTGTGTGTGTGTAGGG
>JAGDQP010003977.1:0-24951 GCA_022664845.1 Lepisma saccharinum | reverse complement strand
GCGTTACCTTTCCATAGGACGTTGATTCTCTTATCAAAATTTCAGCGTAGGTTTCCATATGATCTCGTTGACGGTCACTGTATCATTTTCGATTAGAGTTTTCAGACCTCAGAAGTGGTACTATCTGTTTGGTAACATCCTATGACAATATTCCATAAAATATGAATGCTATTTTGGAAAATATGGCTCAGTGGTGGAGCGCTCACCTGATGCGTGAGGTTCCCGGTTCGATCTCGGCTAATGCTATTTTGGAAAATATAGCTCAGTGGTAGAGCGCTCACCTGGTGCGTGAGGTTCCCGGTTCGATCTCGGCTAATGCTATTTTGGAAAATATAGCTCAGTGGTAGAGCGCTCACCTGGTGCGTGAGGTTCCCGGTTCGAGCTCGGCTCGCGCCATGTAGGGTTTGTAGTGGACAAACACCGTATGTATGTTTTTTTGCTGTTTTCCCGTTTCCTCCCACCTTCTTTATTCCACTAATTCTCCCATCATCCATTCGGTCTGAGCAGAGGTGCCTAAAAGCTTTAAAATTAAATTCAAAGAGCTGTTTAATACACCGAAATCTACAGGGTGTGGCAAGGGTAACACCCTTTGTGCCGGGCAGTGTTGTGCAGAGTATTATTGATTATTTTTTCATTCTTTATGGGTGATATAATTACTGCATCCTCGTACAGTAGAACCTCTGTTATCCGAACTAAAGCTTTAAATGCTTCTACAGTTGGAGATCGTCTTACACAACTAAGTTTACTGTTTTTTGAGAAAATCTTCCATCTTTTTCTGTTAGCATTTCAAATTTTATCTTTTTCGATATTTTTTTTGCGGTTTCGGTTAACAGAGGTTTTATTGTAATTATTAATCCTTACATTATTTTTATTCCTTGAGGTAAAATGGAGCATTGTCTAACAAAAGAGTAAAAAGTATAAGCGGGTAAACTGTATTATGAAATTGCTGCCCAAAGAGTTACACCTGGTAGATTCGCATCTTTCTCTAAGATAACATGGGGGTTACTTACTATCACTGCAATACACACAATTGTGACAATTGATATGCCCATGTAGTTTAAATGTAGCTTCATCAGACCACCAGGGATTTTTTTGGGGGGGGGATCCATATTCCCCTCAGTTCAACCGGCCTTATGTTCAACCGTTTCATTAACCTACGAACACTTCAGGCACTAGTGAGGCCCGTTTCTAGTGATATACGCCTAGATGAATTCTGTTGGGTGCGCTGCAACGATTCCCGTAACTGGGCAGCGTTTGTAGCACTTGTAGAAAATGGTCGTCCTATTCTCGACTCACTCTTCCAGTACTCTCAAAATTTTCTGAAAGGACTTGCTATGGTACGGCTCTGCACCTACTGAATACTATATTATTCTGCTAAGAACCGAGCGGTTAGAACTCCATTGCATTTATTTCCATAATACAGTGGAACCACTCGCACTCGTTCTTTTGTTAGACAATGCGGTATTTTACCTCAAGGAATCGGAAAAATATATATATAAGGAATAACAGTTACAACGATAGAATAATTATTTATATTATTAATAAAAAATGAAAAAAAATAATCATATAGCTTTTGTATACTCTTTGCACAACACTGCACGGCAAAAAGGGCGATACTTTTGTCGCACCCTGTATACGTAGCTTTGCATTTTCATTCTTCACTTGATACAAAGCTAAATTTTATCCTTTCATTAAGTAGAAATTTATTCTGAGCAATTTGTAAAGAAATTGCTACAAATACAATTTGCGTAATAAGTAGAAAGTAGGTGATGTTACGAAACAAACATTTTTGGTTTGTTAACAAACACTGACTACATTTTCTGTGTGTTCGTTTTCATATGTATTACCGTAATGAACAAATTGATAATACAAATTGTGAATTGGGTTCCCATGTTCTCTTCTAAAATTTCGCGTGTTGTATGTAATAAACCAATCAAACAGTTCGTTAAAATTTGTGGCTGTCTCTTTGGTTTGGATTTACATCACTATGAGCCTATCATCACCGAAGGACTGAAAGGTGAATGTCAGGCTTACATAAGATTCGAACCATAGCATGCTTGGGAATACTGCACTTTATTTCTTAATTTAAAAAAAAAAAAAAACATACGATTAAAATCAATCAATCTTGCCTGCCTGTACGAACCCAAAGAGATGGAATAAATCTTCTAATCGTTTTCCTGGTTAAGTAAATAAGAACTTCTTTTACACTCGATTGTTCGTAATTATTCGATTTATTCCGTAGGAACAATTAATTCATACTTCGCTAAGGGACATTTATTTCATCATTTGGGCAACCAGATCGCGACCACCTACACACGAGACACCTTCAATATTTCCAGAAGTTGTCGATACACTTTGATGAAGTGTATTTCATTGAAACAAGTAATAATAATAGGGTATTTTGATTTTCGTATGTTGGTAATATATACAGGGTAAGTCAAAATGATGTACCCGATTTTATAAATTTATTTTGTGAAATATAATGAACATATCTGAATGTAATACATGTGGTAAGAAGGGTAACTCTCAAAGTTTTTTTCAGTCACATCACAAGTACTCTATGTGAGCACCTCGCGTAACACGACACACATCAAGCCGATAGTCTATCTCCTGCCAAACCTTGTGTAGTGTGTCACGGTCAATCTCTGCAATGGCTGCTGTGATGCGGGCGCGAAGGTCACCCAATGTTGTTGGAAGTGGTGGTACGTAAACACGATCCTTTATGAAACCCCACAAAAAGAAATCACACGGGGTCAGATCGGGGGAACGAGGTGGCCAACGAATGAGAACTCGATCCTCCTGAGATGCACGGCCTATCCAGCGCTGTGGCAATGCCTCATTGAGATTATCCCGAACGCTGCCATGGTAATGCGGAGGGGCACCATCCAATTGAAGAATGAAATCTGCACTATCCTCTTCGAGCTGTGGAAGGAGCCATTGTTGCAGCATATCAAGAAAAACATGTCCTGTCACAGTAGGTTCAAGGAAGAAAAAGGGCCCATAAATCTTTTCAGGGGAAATGGCACAAAACACATTCAGCTTGGGTGAATCGCGTTGGTGTTCCACAACTGCGTGGGGATTATCAGTTCCCCAGATCCTTACGTTGTGTCTATTCACATTCCCAGAAAGGTGAAACACCGCTTCATCACTGTAACGTAACCTTTCGGCGAACCCATCCTCTTCCATTAACGTGAGAAAATCAGCACAGAAAGACGCTCGAGCAGCATAATCAGTGTCTCTTAAGGCTTGTAGCAGTTGCAAGCGATAGGATTTCATTTGTAAACGTTTCCGCAGAATTCGCCATACAGTTTTCTGTGGCATTTCAAGTTCCCTCGCTGCCCGGTAGGTAGACTTCTGTGGACTCTGCACAAAACTGGCGCGAACACGTTCCACTGTCTCTTCCTCAGCTGAAGGACGGCCAGTCGATTTTCGCTTACAGATGCAGCCCGTATCTCTGAATTTTTCATACCACGTACGAATGGTTTTTCCAGTAGGTGGGTCTCTGCCATACTTGGTACGGAAATGCCGTTGAACACTCATCACAGAGTTGTTTACATGCCCCCTTTCCGAATTGGCACTTTATGCTCCGTTCCGTACCCTTGCAACGTCGGATGCACCGTCAATGGTTATCCGAATTACCCCTTCGACGGAGCATTGAAGTGAACGGAGCAACGGAGGACCAGTTGGTCACTTGACCCTCCGTTCGGTTGCGCGCTGCTGCCATGTTGGAAAGAAAACAGAGCGGGATATTGCATGCCAAAATTCCTTCTTCGCTTGGGAGTTGGGACAAATGTGTAGAATTGATCACGTGTTGCAAGTTTAAAATGAATGACCGTGCCGAAGTATTTGAATTTAAATATTTTGATAGTTCAAGATTTTGTTTTACATTATGTTATCGATATTGTACTACGTTTTGAGTGATATATCTTCATGATCATTGAATAATTTCAACTTCGCGCTGTGAAAATAATATTGTTGGTTAGATTTCCCCAATGGGATTCCTTGTCAACATATGAGAAAGGGCGTCGGCATGGAGGGGCAAGGGTACTTGCCTCCCCCCCCTTGATTTCAGATTTTAAACCAAATACTATTATATTTTCATATATTTGATGTATGTTTTTGTGCTTTTCCCTGCATGCATTCCATAAGAAGCTATTTGAGATTCTCCCGTTACATTTCCTCAACCATAATTATTTCAATGTATGTAATCACAAATACGCCAATTTATGCCCACCAAACAAACTGTGTTAAAGCATCGAAAGTAAAAACACGAATGCTATTGTTGTACTATTATGTAAGTGTTATTTCTTGTGAACGTACTCTGTTTTATGATGTTGAAACAGTTCCTCTAGAAAGTCAATGAAAAAGACGTCTCTCTCTTTCTCTCCCTCCCTCCCTCTCTCGCTTTCACATACACACACACACACATTTATATACAAAGTTTAAAGAGCACGTGTAGGACAATCGTGAGATACACATTCTTTATAAATGATTTTAATTTTTAGTTTTTAAAAATACCGAACAAATCAAGAAAAACACTGACATTTTGAACAGCGACTCATCTAACATTAATGAAATGAACAATTTCATTTTGAAGCTAATTGTTTATAGCCGAGATATTTGAAGGTCACTAACTTAAGCCGGCATAGCCCAGGATTTCAAATTTCTTATCAATAGCAAATATTTCCAAATTATGGATTACTTAATTTGATAGATATTCTTAAGAATTATCCAACCCATTTTCTAAAATTTTATTCTTATTGTGATTTGTCCATTATTTTTAAAAAATTGAGCCTGATTATCAAGGGCTCTCAAAGGGACTCTGAATTTGAATTTTTTAAAGGTCTTTACATAATTTTGGCTGAAGCCCAATGGATGATGCTGGGAGAATGCAGAACAGAAATTTTGCATTGCAAAGCTTTTCGTCGATAGGAATTCTTACACATAAATTATCTATTAATGTTTGTTAAAATGTGCTCTTTCTGTAATCTCCGAATTTGAATTTAGTTTTTTAAGGCCTTTAGGCAACTATGACTCAGGCCGTATGGATGATGATGGGATGAAGTGGTGGAATGAAGAAAGTGGGAGGAAACGGGAGCACCCCGAGAAAACCCACGCACACGGTGTTTGTCCACCACAAAGCGCACATGGCATTAGCAGGGATCGATCCGACGACCCCTAGAACCAGAGATGTAATCTCCGACATCCAACACAGAATTTAATAAAAGTGCTATTACTCACCATTTTAAATTTGCCTGAATTATTGAAAGTTTTCTTTGTCTGATAACGTTATGTCATCTCGCTTTTTGTGACTTCAAATTATGTTATAGTCATTGATCGCATTACATTAATTTCTATTGTAATAAACAACGAGCTCTAACATGCCAGGCATTTGATGATCCTGATTATTCAAAAATACTGGGTGTGTTAGTGTCCGGCGTGACTGAGAATTTACTGCTAACAATTTTGTACTGTGTTCTGAGTTCATATTCCATTAAGTTAATTTGAAAATTATGATGACTTCAATTTTATTTTATGTTTGAGATTATTTTATATCGTTCAGCAAACTATTAGCAAGTTCTCCCCTAGAAAGTCGGAAGGAAAAATGTTTCACGGAAGTATCTGTGGCTGCCTGTGAATTTCCACCTTTCCACAAATGGCGAATGTGGTACACTGGAAAAAATTGATTGTGTTAATTAAACACTTTTCGGTGTCTCGAGGAGACCACCATTTTTTTGTTAACACCGTTTGTTGTGTGATTTCGGTGATTCAACACTATGATATTACTAATATTGTGTTCAATCAGCATTAAAAGCACATCCATTGTGTTGAATCGCCGAAATCAATAACATTTTGCTGTATTGACTTAACACAAACAAGTGATGGTCGCCGTGAGATATCAAAAAGTGTTAACACAGCCATATCTTGCTGTGTACTTGCTTTGTCATCACAAACGATAGCGCTACTAAAAGGAGAAAACGATGTTTAATAAAATTTTACACCCGTCAATTAATTTTATCTTGTCTTAAGAAAATAGTAAACTGTAGTCTAATGAACGTTCTCTAATAGTATGTAACAAATAAATAATTGAGTATAACTTGCTCCTCTTCATGATTCATCTGCAAATTTATCCCATATCTGTGACAGTGACACACACATATTATATATAATAATAATAAATCACAGCCATATTCAATCCACTAGTGGATGAGGCCTCTCCCCGAAGGGAGGAGTTGGTCTACTACTCCCACGCTGACCAGACGGGTTGGGAGAGGAGAGCCGAAGCTCTCACTGTGATCGCCACTGTATTTTATTCACAGCAGCTCCCCAATTGTCCTCACGATGCTGGGTCAACACCGAAATTTTTGAGCCCCCACCGGGAATCGAACCCGGGACCGCTCGCACTGAAGTCGAGCGCGCTACCGACTAGGCTATATATATATAATCTCCTTCTTGGGAAAATTCCTGGCGAAGCCCTTGCATATAAGTAGTCTATTTAAAAATACTACGATTAAGAACTATTATAATTATTTGAAGTGTTTTTAGAACTTCAAATACGTAACGTTGTCAAGGTTCACGACTTAGGTGGTTATTTATAGATCCTGGTATAATATTATTTAGTGATTCATAGTTCATGAGACGCACTTATCTTGCAAAAACTTCCAGAATAACCTGCAGAATTGTGATCATCCTTCGAATAGCTATCAATCTTCATCTGTTGTTATTTAATATATGCCAAATACTTACAGGTATGGGAATTCTACGCCTATGTCTACCTTCATCCATGTTGCTTTTTGGCTTATTCACTTCGCATCAAACTATCTTGAATCGGCGTTTCCCAATACTCACTCGCATTACGCGCGGAGGGTTTTCAGTTGTTTCCAGACTTGGGTGACATCTGTGGTTAAAATTTTAAACACTTATTTAATTCGGATAAGTGTGCATAACGGAAGTGAACGGGACGTAGCACAACGGAGCGGAACGGAGGACCATTGAATTCGGAAAGGGGGATGGTAATCCAGCACACAGAACGATTTCTGCTCTCCAGTCAGCGCCATTTTCGTTAACTGCTTCCAGCGCCGCGTAGCGGTAGACAATGCAACCACGCGGGACATAAACTAAACTTTGAACTTTTGCCTTTCCTTGCACGTAGCTCACATTAAGATATGTTCATTATATTTCACAAAATAAATTTATGAAATCGGGTCCATCATTTTGACTTACCCTGTATTTGTTATTTTCATGGAATAAACTCCTTTTCTGTATTTTTCGGAACTTGTGTTCAGTGTTACAATTCGAAGTACGACTTACTTGGTATCGATTTATTTTATCGGCCTCAACTATTTATGTTCCATTTTCACAAATCATACCAGGTAAATTCGTGGATGGTGCCCACAAATAGTCCCTGGCTTTAGAGTACCGGTATTCATGTACTAGTTTCCGAGCACGACACAAATTCTCTGATAAGTTTTGATCCCTTGATGTTCTCCAGTGTTCAGCGTGGCCAATAAGTTTGCTGATCCGCCTTGTTCGCTTGCCCATTAAATTCCTTTAAGCTGGAATACTGAAGGCGGCCGAAATTCATCTAAGAATGCGTGTTGTTTGAATTTATGGGGTTTTGGTCAGGCAGGAATGGGGTAAGTAGAGGGAGTATCGGCCCGGACCTTGCTTAATGTGCCATTCGGCAAGTCCTGGCATTCGACTAGGGATGTCAACGACTCGAGTCGGTGCTCAGTAGCTGCTCGAGTCGAGTCGATTCGGCGCTTACTATGTGCTCGAGTAGAACCGAGTCGGCGCTCACTATGTGCTCGAGTCGAGCCGAGTCGCTGCTCAGAGAGACTCACGCTACGACTCGGTTACAGTGAGTCGAGCTCGAGCGTTAGACTCGCCGCACGAGCCGAGTGTGTTGACATAACCGTCAGAAATGGAGTCAGTGGACGACGTCATAGTAATGCAAAGTTATCTTACCTCATAATTTATACACAGCTATCCCGGTTTTATACTTGTTCAGTTATTCGAGAATACTTAGAACAACAAATTACGTTGCCAAGGAGATCAATAAACTAACTTCACGTCGATTGTCATGATTTCTAGTATCATTATTTCCAAAGTTAGTAGGAAAGCAAAAGCAAATAGTGAAACTAAATTAAGATAATAAAATAATAAAACACTTTTTAAAGACATTCTTTTCTTAAACTGTTCGTTCTAAAAAGGGAAATAAAATGTTTATGCATGCCTAAAAAGAAAAGCACGAGGCGCGCTCTCATATACAGTCACTTCATAAATTCTTGAAACGACGCGCCCCATTCTTTTCTTTTTAGTTATGCATAAACAAAAAATTTTTTTTTTAACTTTTTAGTACTTTTTAACGTTTAATTTTTTAACTTGATTAAGAAAAGAATGACTTTAGAAAGTTTTTTCTTTTTGAGTTATTTCGATGTGAACGACTCGCTCGACTCGAGTCGCGACTCGGTCAGACTCGAGTTGAGTCGGTGCTCAGTACCTACTGGAGTCGAGTCGAGTCGGTGGTCACAACTGTTAGAGTCGAGTTGGCGCTCACTATGTGCTCGAGTCGACGCTCACAATGCGTACGAGTCGAGCGAGGACTCGACTCGAGCGTTAGACTCGCCGCTCCAGCCGAGCGGATTGACATCCCTACATTCGACTAGTGAAAAAAGGGGGATACCCTACAAAACCTTAGTCAGAATGGTCGGCCGCGGAATTCGAACCCACTTACCTACTACCCATTGGCGTCCATGACGTTACCACCTGAACCACGAGGGCTGAGTAAGAATGTGTGTTGTGTTCGGAGGCCAGTTTATGAATGTGTAGGTATTGAAACGTAATATTGTTGAACGTTTTATGAACGATAAATTGATGTCCATGATGGGACTTGCCTCGTTATGACTAGTACATAAATCAGAGTGAAACTTAGTGGAGGCGTAAAATAGTCATGTACCGTACGTAACTTTTGTGTACATTGACTTTTTTTTAACAGCTCACCGGAAGTTAATTTCTGGAAAATCTCTCGCATTTTCTCACTAATATATGAGTTTGTTGTATATTTCCTCTAAGCAGTTATAGGAATTCTTCTGAAAAAAAAAAGAAACTGTTCGATGTTTCTTTTGTACATACGATAATTAATTTGTAGTAAGGTAAAGCTAACTCCTGTGCGATGCGAAGCGAACGTGCCGTGAATGGTGCATGTGGGATGTGGAGGTAGCGCTCCACATATTCTCGTCCTACGATAAGGAGTGAGGTCAGTCCCACGCTCGACCGCTTTTACCTTCCCATGGTGTCTAGGAGTACCAAGGACACTCTAGTACTCAGTTTGATAAGATGCTGAGTGTACCTCAGAGAGGCACTGCGAGAAGAGTCTCGAGTGCCCTGGCCGGGATTTGAACCTGGACTGCATGATTAGTAGTCAGATGTAAATTAAGTTTCTGGAAAATATACGGAAGCTTATTGCACATAATCTCTATTGCTGCCAGGCCCGTAGCCTGGGGCCTTTTGTTAAGGGAGTGGCACAAATAAACTCTTTCTTTTTCAGTCTCAAATTGATATAACCGAGAAGTTAACACACTTTTTAAGCAGTTGGTTGGTACGCATGGAACGAGAATCAAGATTTTCGGTGCTGAAGCAATTTAAGAGCTACTTAACAAATAATAATAATAATAAAAATAAACTGATTCCAGTCCAGAATGCTAGAAAGTAACGGCTGAGTAGCTACTGTTATTTTAATATCATAATAATCTATATTTGATTTTACGTTCAGTAAGAACTCATATTTATTCATACAAAAAATATTCTCCGAAGGATCACCTGAATAGACCTGAATTCTAGTAGCCTGCTGCATTTTCTGTTGCGATGAACTAAGAAAAATTTTGAATAATATTTAATATTTGTATATACCAGACCAATATTTGTACAACATAAAAAATTATTGTTTCTATTTTTGTATCATTGGAAGCTGATTTCTGATTATTGACTTTGCAAAAGAACAGAAAGATCAAAGAGGTTCGTTCGCAAAGTGATTAACATTTTGATTGTCTTCGAAGCGTAAGATAGTAATTGAATTGCCTGTCCTATAGACCAGGGGTCCTCAAGCCCGTGAACCAGAAAGCTACTCGACAAATATGAAATATGCCCTGAGATACCAAAATAGAATGAAAGTTGTCTGATAAAATTCCGTGGCCATACAGTAAAGCTACCCGTAAACATAAACGAATAATTCAAACGTTAACTAATCTCCTTGACGTCCAGACCATTGAAGGGCTGTGAACTACTATACAATTTGCCTTTTATTTTTAATTTCCAAATGTTAAGGAGCAATATCAGATTTATTTATAATGTTTCTGGGTTAACGTAGACCCGCATTCAGGATATCTCCCTCCTCGTAGACTAACTTGTGTGAACTGATTGAATAATCACCTACATCTGGGAGCAAAGATGCAATCCCATCCGTAGCAACTAACTGATATAAGCCGACAATTGTAATCACAGTAATATTATAACCTTTAATTTGTTCTTTTAACTTTGATTTTGTGACCACTTTTACAGCGCAATTTTCAGCCGACGCGGCGTTTGTTTCTGGCGAGCAGATTGAGAACATATTCTACGTTGATTTCAATGTCAGACTATTTAATATGTCCTCAATATTCTCGCATTAATGAGCGAAGATATGATTTAATTATCCTCAAACTTGAGAAGCAACGCTCAGGTGTACGCGTTGTTATAGGTATACTCACAAGAATACATAGGTATACCATAATATTACTCCTGCCACATCATCATTATAGGGAGTAGCTTTTCGATTGGGGAAGCACTTGCTCGCAAATTGTTAGTGGGCAAAGCCCCCTTGTTCCGACATCCTGACACACAATAGACCCTGTAGCTATGAAGAAGAAGCCTTCTATACTAGAATTTAATACAAGCCATTATTATGTCTTCCGATTCGGGACAAAGAGAAGAAAAAAGAACAAATTCGCACTGCCTACAGCTCACTGTACAGAAAAGATTTAATTATTTTTTAAATTGATAAGTAAAGAGGGTAGAGAGTGAAAGTTGTGTAAATTTTATTAATGATCAACAGAAATATGTAAACATTCTGTATAATTGTTTCGAGAAACTAATGAATCGCTCGAAAAGATTCTATGTGCCCGGCAA
This sequence comes from Lepisma saccharinum, assembly GCA_022664845.1. Lineage (NCBI taxonomy): Eukaryota > Metazoa > Arthropoda > Insecta > Zygentoma > Lepismatidae > Lepisma > Lepisma saccharinum. The sequence goes on along the minus strand of JAGDQP010003977.1, from coordinate 13,785 downwards.
ATAAAAAATAGCTCGAGTCGTAAGGGAGGGGCGGGTGCCCTCCCCTTGGCTACGACACTGGTTGTTGCTGATATCGTCTTCCATTATTGTAAGAGGTGGTAGATCCCATTGTGATACAAGATCCGAAGTCAACGTGCGAGATCAACGACGTTTTAATAGCGACTTTTGTGTCATTCAAAGGAGTCATTTCAAAGTTCCAGAAATCCGAATTACACAGAAACTGAATAAACTGTTACCTCTTAAAGTAAAGAGTTAGATTGCATTATAAATCTCAAAATTCACTCATATTCGCGTTACTAGTATTTTCCTTGGTACTTGGAATATGAAATTTTGGAGTTCGTTTAGTAAAAGACTTCATCACATCGTCAACAGCGCCTTAATAAAGTGACAGGAGTCTTGGGATGTCTGCATGATGAGGGGCTACTGTTGAATGATCAAAATGGACAGGTCAAAAAAGGCCCGAACAATGTTTAGAAAGTAGTTACCTTTAAACAGGGATTCCACCAGGATTTTCAACTTGGGGGGTGGTGTAAAGTCAAAATTGGGATGGTGTAAATGGAGTTTCGACGGTATGTACCGTTTTTTTTAAGGTGTTGAAGTTGGGAGGTGCTCTCAAGGATTTGTGTGTGTGTGTGGGTGGGTGGGGGGTGATATCCCCAGATGGGGTCTGGAGGAATCACCTCTTTTAAACGAGTGCAACTTGTTTCAAACTAAACGCTCATAAACTAAGCAGACGAATACGTACTGCAATTTTGAATAGGAACATAAATTATACCGTATAATACTAGTTTGCTGAATTCTCTTTGAGTTTCGATTTATAAAATAAACTTTATTTTTATATGGGCCAGTTTAGTAACTTTGGACTTCGGCCCGTCACGATTTGCCTTTAGCTGTTAAGTGTTAAAATCCACACCCATGCCCCTGCCGGGACTCGAACCCGGGACCGTTGAGTCGATAGCCTACCGCCGCAGACCGCTCGACCACCCGGCCGGCATGTTTCGATTTATATTTTATAGGCTAGACAAGTAGCTAATAGAGTATACTCTAAGCTTGTCACAGGTCTGAAGCATGACATCCCGTTGGGAGAATATTGGAAGCCAATGAATGACTCAATGAGAACAGTAAACAAGCTTTGTAACATCCTCACTAGTGTTATCGCTTGACATTTGACCGCTAATGTCTAGAAAGCATATTTCCTATTCATGTATAACGGGAACGTGTTACGACATCTTCGAATCATTTCTTCTATCTTAAAAGGTTAGACAATTATAATATATTGTCTTTGAAGAGCCAGTAGAAACTTCATTTTGTAAAATGTTAACGTTGTTTGGATTTTCATACCGCCAAACTCAGCGAAAATATCCGTTGGTTGGTTATTTATTTCAACTGCACTTTAGACTGTATGTGAACTTCGGACTGCATCTTTATAGTCAGCTCTTATTAGAAGCCATATGCAGTTGTTGGTCTCTGGGTCTTTGGGTAGAGGAAATTAATATAGAGATTATTACAGGATGGTTAAAGTTCTATGAAGATTTCATCACTTTCTCACCCAAAATATACTAAGGTTAGATTACGACAGATCATGTGCTTCTACTCTATCGTGCAACCGCAGGACAGGCATGAGGAACAGTTTCCATCTTCTCTTGGTCATCCCTAGGTCAATCATGTGCTCTGATAGAGTGGTTGCCAACGAATGTCAAAACGAAAATAAACTCGGCATAATGATCTAGTCCAAGGGGCTTCAAACTTTTAGATTGGCGTACCACTAAACGAAAATTCATACTTTTACCACGAAATTTTCAATGCTAATGTTTAAAACTACATGATTATATTGCCAGTAATGATTATACCGATGAAGCAGAACATTTAGGGTTAGTTCTACAATCGACCGCTAAACTTCTAGTCAGCGCTAAGTTGAGGCCAAGTCTGCTTTGGGCCAATGAGAGTACGCAAAATAAGAGTTGACCTCAACTTTGCGCTGACTAGAAGTTTAGCGGTCGATTGTAGAACTGACCCTTAGTAGTGTGTTTGTCTTCATTCAGGAGATCCCAGCATAGATCGTCGGTGCACTGCCACCTTGAATGGGGTATTCCCTGATTTCCCTCGGTCACACCAGGCAAATGCTAGAATGGTACCTTGTATAATACAGTCATAGACTAATACAATGAAACAGTAATGTGAGAAAGCAAAAGTTAAAAAAATATATATGAACAAAAAAAGTTAGTTTACTTCTATTAAATAGCTAAGTTCTGCTCTCAGACAAAAGCAGGTGACTATTATATATTTACTACAGGCGTTATTGTCATTAAAAAAAAAATGAATAATTATATTGGCTGCTGATTCGACGCACTTTTGAAATCAGACTGTATTAAATATCTTAATTTTAATATTTTTAAAAAACTTTATGGCGTTGGCGTACCACCTAACGACCTTCCGCGAACCACAGTTTGAAAACCCCTAATCAAGACAAAAAAGAAAAGCTACTGAACGTTGAAAAGATATATCTGAAACAATATTTTGCTACCGAGCGGCCGTAGCTTAACGACGGCTTTATCACGGCGTTTCTTCGGCGCGACAAGAGAGGCGCATGCGCGCAAAAATAACCCTTTCTATAAAACAATGGGAGCAAATGCGTACTTTTATGCACATGCGTCGACGTTTTTTGCTTCCGAGTTCTAAAGAACGCGAGCCACAAAAAACAGCGTGGTACGTTGTAAGAACATGAATTTCCATGGGCATAGTTATACAAACGTGAAACGTGTAATTTTTCAGCGGCAGTGTTGCCACGCGTTTTTGAGTCCAGTTTCTCAGAGATTTCCCTCCCAAGTGGTTACCAAACGCGAAAGTCCCAGAGTAGAGTAGTAATTACCGTATACCCCAAAATCAGGTATGCAAAAGCTGGAAAAAGAGAAATATCCGAATATAAGGCGAATTAAATATCAAATATATAAGAAGCGAAAATACTGTATTTTAGTGTATTCTGCCGTCTCTGTGCACAACTAGTTATTCTTTATTACATTGTTTTTACTTTTTAGGGAGCTTGCATTATTGATACCCCGATTTCGAGCAGCCAAGAATTAAAAAAAAAAAAAGCGCGCCTTGTATTCACACAGTATCTCATTGTGTGAAGACAGTATACACGGATCCATCTTCACCTTTTGCATGCAGAAATAGCACTGCCGACCTGCACTTCCTTTTTCTTCTGCACACCTATACCCGCGACACGAAGTATTACGAGCATAAAAGGGGGTACGAAAGAAAACGCGTCGCAGCCAGCCTTCCTTGTTGCGCGGCACTAAACACCGTGCATAAATGGAGCCTAAGTAGAACGTAGGGATTCAGATAATCCTGACCTACCTTTTTCTAAGAATATGAAGTACTTCCTTTGTACCTGATGGCATTAAATGAATCCACCAGTAGAGATTTGTGGACCAGTAGAGAAGGTAAATATCGAATATTATTCGCACAATTTAAGCCATGGGTCTTTCCTCTACTACCTTCATAGGCGGTTTGATGTACTAATCACCTGCTGCAGGCCTTTTGAGAGCGATGAAACTAGTTTAAAACATCGCTGCGTTCTCATCTGCTATCTCATGCATACTTTTAGAAGAAAGTGTTTTCGGGACTAAGTGTAACTTACAAATATGTATATCCATTACTGGATGAGGCCTCTTCCGGAGGGAGGGGTTGGTCTACTGCTCTAACGCTGACCAGACGCGTTGGGACTTGGAAGAGAGTCTTATCCTAATTTTATTTATTGTCTTTAAGCATCTCAGGCCGAGATAGAGTGAGGATAGAATATTGGAACATGATGGACAGAGCCTAGTTTGTAGGTACTATCCCAACATTTACCTGGTGTGACAGTAAAAACTGGATAAACTTCAGTCATGATGGGCGACCGCTGGGATCGTCCCTAGGACCTTCCGAACGTTAAACCAACTCACTACGGTCGCACGCTATCAAGGTTGTAAAACTTCGAACTATTTATTTTTTTCGCATTGATTTACGATCTTGTAGGTCTGTATAAGTTAATTCAGATATAATAGTAGTATTAATTACATACGCGAATGTTTGCATTGTGCTTGTGTTTAACATAACATTTCATGGAGAAAGAATGATTATGTAATATTTTTTTCCTACGACCTAGCCTTGACCGTACGAAATGAAATTAATGATTTTCTAGAGAATGTTCTTTCTCACTATTTTTTGCAGATATCTAGGAAAGAAAGGATTACGTGATATACGTCGCGTTTACGACATTCATGCGAACTGGTTGAAGTTATTTTATAGAACTTGCCCGCTTGGATGGCGTTTTTGGAATCTTTCGATACAGGAAGATCTATTTAGTGAGTCTGCATCTTGCAGAATCACACCCTCACTTTCTGATAACACTTTAGGAAAGAAAATTATGAGTAAATCAATGTGTATTTGTGTTATCACTTAAAGACAGCAAAACCAGGCTTATTTTAAAATGGACATGCGATTGTGGAAGGGTCATTCCATGTGAAATTAACCAGCACGAGTTGCTAGACCATTTTGAATAATAATATAAGGTTGATGTCAGAACAACCTAGCGGATGAATTCAAAATCACGTGCTCCTGTACAAAAACCCATTAGTTTTAGCGCAGACAGAAATGGGGAAGCGTGCTAAGTTTGTCTATTATGAGGTCTGTGGTACGATCATATAGATCCTAAGCACAAGAGGTGAGCGCGGAGCCTAAGTACAAGTAAAAATCGCTGAGCGCCGAAATGCCTAAGTACAAGTAAAAATCTAAAGCCGATAAAACAGTAAGCAACTTCCCCCTAAATGCTTCCTCTCACTTCTTCCTTTCATTCCTAACCCTAAATGTATTACTAAGTATTATCTTTTTTAATGAACAACGGTTTCTTATGAAAATAATTTATTTAAAGAAAGTACAATATATTTTAAAAACTGCATTGCTAATTACAAGTGCTTCTTTATTCATTTCCATTTCACATTACATTTCGCATGGAAACTATACAAACTAGTTGATTTGTAAACTTTTTTTTACAAATCAACTTTTATATCATTGAGTAAGAAAAATATCAACTCGGAACGCGGGGCTTGGGGTGGTTGCCCCAGTTGCCACCCCCAAACGCCGCCTCTGGCTGTAGGGCAGGATGTTTTCAACCGGCATGCCTCGAGAAAATTAAAACAAGTGTTTTAAAAGTAATTAATGATGCAGATCCCCATAACTCGTAGTACATCGTTTTCTTGTTTAATAATAATAATAATAAGAAGTTCTTATTTATTTATTTCTAGGTTTTAGTTTATTTATCCTCAACTAATTACATTTCTATCATAAACTTCAAGTAAATATACAAAACAAAAGTTAGTTTTATTTAAGAGTAATGTGAAGTTCATTTAGATCTAGTAAGTGTGTCACGCGCGGCATTTTAAATTTCGCTTGTGGTGTGCCACATGTTGAAAGAGATTGAAAAACGTCGCTGTTAAAGTATTTCTCTTCGATCAGATTTCGCTTTTTTTTTCTGTTACATGACCAAGAATGTCGCTTGCCTTTCTATCTAGAAAAAAAAAAGAGGGGGGGAAGCACCAGGATAGAGCAAAAAATATGAATTTCTGAAGAGAAAAGGAATGTTAAATATATTCCGTTGCAGAGTTTTTCAGTTTTATAATTTCAGGGTCCAGCTGGAAAGAATGGAATGCTTTATTGAACTCTTAGCTTGAAAGAAAGAAAAAGAAACTGAATTGTGTTAGAACCAACTGCTGCAACGATGCACCTGATACAAAATTGATATACAAGGTCAGCAAATCACTCAGTTTTATTTTAGACGACACGTTGTGTCGGAAAAGAACACCTTTCATTTTGGAAGTTACATTAAAGACTACATGCTCACATAGCAATGCTTTTCTTTTTTACCTTCTTGTTGGGTCAAAACTGGCCGTATGTACGTTAAGTTATGTTGGGTGGGTAGGCTTCTTTCAAGTCCAGGGAAATGATTTATTATTATTATTATTTAAAAATATGTTGACTCATTTGAATAACGAATGACCTTTATCCATATTGATTCTATAAGCTGCTAAGTTTGTGAAGTCCACAAACATCCGTACCCCACCCAGTCGGGAGTCGAACCCACATTCTCGGGTACGGTGTCTTCTTAATCCCTTAGAGAAGCGTGGTCTGCGGACCAAAGGTACTCTTCGAAGTTTGGCTTCGTGCTTCTATGAGTCTAGACTAAATTGAGCAAAAAAAAAAAAAAAAAAACCCACGGTAAAACGGTCTGATCCATAAGAATACAATAACTAGTGAAAAGTTGGAGAATTATACGCTCGCTCGTTCGTATGAGGGCCTTACTTTGCACTGTTCGTAATCGACAGGTCTTATGCAGACTTATGGAACATGCAAGTTCATCGCCGCAGTAACAAACATTCCCCTTTGGCTTCTATCCTGGGCAAAATCAAGCCAGTTTTCATCATGAACATTTACCTCTTGACGATCTCTTCTAATATTATCCCGGCGATGTCTCGGACTCTCCAACGGCTTCTTTCCCTCCGGCTTACTAAGCACGATAGAATATAAAGGCCGCTTTAGACGGTACAATTTCTCGTACGATCTCTCGTATGAAAGAATGTATACAATCCATAGTACGAGATTTTTCGTGCGATAATTCATACAATATTGTATAGTGTTTTACACGGTACAATTTTGGATACGAGGGGATAGGGGATAATGATGAAACTGCTGGAGTTTATAGTTGTGATATCTCCAGTTTTTAGGGTAATTATGCATAGATATTTGTGAAAGTAGCCCATTTAAAAAATAGAAACGAATTAAAATATTGATAACAATTAATCTTGACCCAACAGAGATTCAGTTTGCTTTAATGCCACATTCTTCTACCAAGAGAATCTAACTTCTACTAGGTTTCAGTGGTAACGAAAGTGTCGTAGCTTTACTTCTGTACTTCAATAAAGATATTTCAGTGCGGACACACAAATAACGTTGGAAATTTTGCCGTCTTCGGTGATAAGTTCGGAATCATATGTGTTTTGTTTTTACAATATTCCTGAGTTAACAAGATATGTGACATTACACAGCACTTCAAAAGTATATAAATCGCAATATATTAACTCCTATTTATACATATGGGGGCAATTAGCAACAGTGCGGTTTAACTACTTCTATCAAAGAGCACTGGAAACGCCTCAAAATACTACGTTTTACGTTCCTATAAGCATGAAATACTAGCAAAATACACAAATGAGGAGTAATGTAGATTTTATATGATTTATAGCCTCATTTCACACAAGGTATATAGGTGTGAATAGGGTGGGTCAGCTGTCTTAACCCTTGAATAAAAATTAGTTCGTTTTTTTAATTACCTAGCTCATGCATTGACTTGCACAGCTCTATGTTGACGTCGACACTCTACTTACATTATGTCTACTTCTGTAATTACTGTTCAATGTATTTCATTATTTCGGATGCACAGAGCGTATATGTATATCAAAATAATTGGGGAGGAATATGATTGCAAAGATACCGGTTTCCTCTACATTACTTCCCTTCATACTTATCATGATTGCAGCAGATTCGGTACTCTACGCACAAGAAAAACAATGAAAATCACCTTAACTGCATTGCACAATATATAGGAGAAGCAGTAGCTATTAGATCACATCAGAACGTTGTCTTTATATTTTTAAACATATTTCTCACGTATTTAGTACCTTTTATGGTTATTAGAATGCAAAACGTAGCATTTTGAGGTATTACCAGTCCTCTATAGCAGAAGTAGCTGTACTGTAGTATCACCGACCTCTTTACACTTCCCTTAAAAACATTGTTTTATATCTTTATACCTGTAATAGCTTATTATGCCATTATGTATGTTAATTTCTGCATCAAGTAATTACATTAATATGTTCTCTTTGTGTCGTAATCCATAACCAAACATCCGAATAGGAAAGGACGCCATATTGCCAGTAGGGGCGCTGTCATAGATTGTACGAAAAATCCGCTGAAAAATAGGACCGTTTCTATTTAGAGAACACATCGGAGATAGCATGAAAAATCGTACGATCTGCCCTTTACACGAAAAGAATGTAACCGATGGGATTGCACACGAGGGATCGTACGAGAAATTGGATCGTCTAAAGTGGTCTTAATCTTCGCTTTCCACCCATCCGAGCTGCATGACCTGCCAGTCTTAGTCGTCGTGATTTCATTATCTTTATAATGTTGGATGAATCATACAGTGTATAGAGTTCTTCATTATGCAGTCTCCTTCATTCTCCGGTCATCGAGTTCCATGTCGGCCCGGATCTCTCTTTCAAAACGTTATTTTCAAACATACGCAATGTATGTTCATTTATCAGGATAGTTCTCCTGATAAATTAACTTTCACAACCATAAAGTATTACCAGCAGAATAGCCGTTCTGTATACTTTCAATTTTAGTTTCCTTGTGATATTAATCGCGAGGCTAGGAGTTTCTGAACTGGATGGAAACATGCGTTGCCCGATGCTAAGCGACTTTTTATTTCTTCCGTGACCTCGTGCCTGCTTGTTACTTTAAAGTCCTATGAACAGCCTTCAATCAAACAGAAACTGACTGTTGTTTCTTCTAGCTATCCATCCTAATATAAAATTAAGGCAATATTAATTAGTACTGTTGAAGAAATATTAGTATACTAGTATTAATATATAACTCAAAACAATAAAAGAAAAATTGACTTCGAATAGAGCAAGAGAAGGGTGGTCCGTAAAACCTCCGAACTTATAAAATTGATCCGCGCTTGAAAGTAGTTTGTGGAACGTTGCCTCCAGAACACACAGCAAGTTCATATAAAAGGAACGAAGAAAAGTTCTAGATTTCATAATTTTCTTTCTACTCACGTTCTTGAAATAACATAGTGGCTCTCATAGAGGGGAAAAAAATCGTTTAGTAGTTCACATACTAAAATCAACACTTACAGAATATGTAAAACCAAGTGACATTGTGTAAGCTTGTGTAGTTTGGTGAAAATTTTCTTAAATGTAAATTATTCAGTTATATAGTGTCCCATCTCCCCTAGCAGTACAGGAATTTTAGTATTCTGTATTCAGTGTTTTAGGGTCATATGGTCTAAAGCAACATAAACATTTGTCCATAAGTTACATGTTTTGGGGGTTCGAATTTTGACAATGACTACCTTCAAATCTTAATTTTACCACTTTTGTTGCTTCCAAACGACCAAATGTGAAACTATCCTTCAGTGACAGGCTGAAAACAAGAGAGAAAAACTGCTTAGTACATTGAATACGCTCAGATTTTGTGTGTGGCTCAGAATCTTCCAGGGTCCATCCAACACAGACAGTGATTTTTGGTACACGTAAAATGACTACGAAGAAATATTTATTAACTGTTTTGTTTTGTGCATCTTCAGCCACACAGACCAGACCAGCTGCTAAAATCGGGTCCCCTTTAGCTGACCAGGTGACCGATCCGGAACTAGACCCAAGTTACCATACTCTTTTGGGATCGTATTTTTCGTGTTCTGGGGTAACACTTCCGGTCTCTGTGACCCATGGAAGAATCGCTATTTGAAGCGCAATAAGGTATAATAGGGAAAGAATTAAAAACTCTGCTCACTGGGTCACCCGGTGAACCGGTCCAGACTTGACCCAGTGACCCATTTCAGCTCTGACACACGAAAAGATGTAATTGAATGTGTGGTTGAATGAAGAAACGGTACGCGAGAACAAAGACCTATTCGCAAATGAAAAATATGGAAAATGAACTCTTCGTGCCAAAAAGTGAAGGTCATCTCATTGTAAATAAGTTTGAATGCGTGTGATACGTTATTTAATTCATAAATATTCCACGTGAGCTTCCTTCGTGCTATAACTGCTGACAGTCTTACATGTTCAGGAATTAATAAGAATTACTTTTCCTTTCGTGTAACAATTAAAAAGTCTTATCAAATATTTGAAAGTGGTAGGAAATTCACTCTCACAATCAGTACCAGTCCCATAACAGAATCCGTAACACATAAGCACTCGATCATGACGTTTTTAACTTCTTGAAGTAATGCGATCCATGTTAAGTGCAACGGTGCATTGACTGATTCTAACATATTGCAAGTTACATTATTTTTTTTTTAATCTATGTTAGACAAAAGGATTAATGTTCTGAGGTGAAGTTGTTGTTACTAGTAGAGGGCACAAATGGTGTTGAGAGTTGTCTCATGTCTGAACCATGGATTGTGCTTCTATATATGTGAGAACATGTGATGTGTGTTTCGTGTGTGATGGTAATATATCAAAGCATAAGGGCCATGAGAAGACTCTCACTACTTTTCTGTATTATAGTCGTGGACGGTTTTTAAGGTAAGTTATAGATAGATACATATATTTTGAGAGTTCACATATAATTAATTTTACGTAACGTAAAGCACGTATGTTAATAAATAGAGCAATATGAAAACTTATGGCGTTAAATATTAACAGACTTATCGTGACGTAGTAGTGGGTCTAGCTAATCAGTAACAGCTTTGTTTTGACATAATCGAAAGAGAGAGCTCCAGTAGTATAGTCAAGAAAAAATGTGATAATCGAAAATAAAGTACGCTAGTAATTTTTATGAAATTTGCTTCTCAGGCATTAGAGAAACCAAATCTATTACCGATCCAGGGTTTGGTCTATATTGTTGCAGCATATGGGCAACAGCTGCTGTTCTACTTGTCGTACTTCCCCCCTGAAGCACACGACATTTCTTTACTGTTATTTCTCTGTAATGATCCCACGTAAAGGTTTTATAATCAACATTGGTACGAAAATTAATTCCCTAATTCCTTTCTTCATTTACACATTTAATTATGTAATAGAACCTTAGTTTCATTTGAAAAACTTGACAGGGGAAGAGGGAGGAAAACACAGCGACTGGAGCGTCGTTGCCGCTCGGCTATGGGAACCCGAAATGAGAGAACGGCTGCAGCGAGCTCAGTTTCGTTCTTTTATTTAACGATCAAACCGGCATCGCTGTTGCCATAAGAGCAACAGTATACTCTTAAGTCTAGACGGATAATAGTGATATTTTGTGTGATATCAATAGGCATGTCAAATCGTTACTTGCCAGCTGCTTCGGTAACCCAGTCGTTAGAGCGTCGGCTTGTCTCCTGGAAGACCCCCAGCTCAAGTCATACTTTTTTCTCTTTTTCTTTCACAGAACAGTTTCAAATGCTCATATCAATTATTAATACAGGGTGTTCGAAAAGTCCTGTCCCGGCAACTTTGAACTGAGATAGGAGGGGAATTGAACGTAGCAGCTGAATGCGAGTTGCTCACAAATGAAGGGTCTACCTTGGAGATATTTTCCCGAGAAATTCCATTATGTCACATATCTTTACGTCGCAAGTCAGAGAAGGAAGAATTTTAAAAGTTCGAGATAAAAAAGTAATCCTCGTTTTAGGCCTATCTCACAGTCTCACTAATAAACACCTGACACACACGGAAGGATGTAGTTAAATGTGCAGTTTTAATGAAGAAACTGTACGCGAAAACAAGGCTCTATTGGAAAATGGAAATATGGAAAATGAACTCTACGTAATGTACGATGGAAATTTGTCTTCCTTTTCTCTTTTAAAGGAGAAATTTGGCTTCCGTTTTTCTCTCTCTCTTTTAAGTGGCTTTCATTTCGTTTTTAAAGGATAAATTTCGCGGAGCAAAGCGATGCCATACCAAACCCATATACATATTTTTTTGTGTGTCCTTCGTTCCTCTTCTCCGGGGTAGACGCTTAAGGGAACCGACCTGGTTAGACGCCTAATGTCCGATCCATATGTTCACGTCGTGGGGTCTGTTAGTACTCAAGCAACTGCTTGGCGAACGAACATGGATGGGCTGTTCATTAACCCGCATTGGCAGACAGCGCGGTGAGTCAAATGTCTGCACCGCTCTTTTCTTTACACATGATGGTACAAGTAAGGGATCAGCCTTGGAGGACGGAATGCAGCTGGCAACGGCAGCGGTCAGTTCTGCAGGAAGTCAGAGGGTCAGAATGCCCGGGTTTGGACTGTAGACTGCCAGGAGTCCAGGACACGGACACGGCAACTCGAACGGGACTCTGAACTGTCAGTTACTTGGAGGAGAGGACAAATTAGAAGAATTGCAGGATGAACTTAAGAGGATTAAGTGGGACATCATAGGACTATCAGAAGTGTGGAGGAAGAACAGTTAGAACTACCGTCAGGGCACACGTTCTACTTGAAAGGAACTGAAAATGGAAAAGCGACAGGCGTTGGCTTTATAATTAATAAAGACCTGAAGACGCGGAACACAGAAATTGAAGGAATTTCAGATAGAATAGCACGAGTAGTAATGAAGATAAACAAGAGATACAGTATTGAAATTATACAAGTGTATGCTCCAACAACGTCATATCCGGAGGAGGAAGTCGAAGACCTGTATGAGGAGAGACAGAAGATTTTGGATAGTAGCAAATCGCATTACAAAATTGTAATGGAGGACTTCAATCCGAAAGTAGGAAGTAAGCAGAGCAGTGACACAAAAGTGGGAACTTTTGGATATGGCAAAAGAAACAAGAGAGGAGAGAAGTTAGTGGAATTCTCAGAAACCAACAGACTGTTCATTTCCAATACATTTTTCAAGAAGCCGCCCCCGCCCCAGAGGACATGGAAAGGCCCAAATGGGACTAAAAACGAAATAGACTATGTTTTAAGGAAGAACAGGGAAATTCTGCAAGACGTGTCTGTACTGAACAGTTTTAAAATCTCAGTCGATCATAGGATGGTGAGATGTAAGCTGAAACTAAATACTAGACTTGAGAGAAAGAAGCTTATCATAGGAAAACCGTCAGTTTTAGATCTGAAAAACGTTGGGAAACACACAGACATTCGAGATAACACTAAACAACAGATTCAGCGCCTTGGAAGAAGACATAAATAGCAGAAACAAAATACTGACTGAGATAATAAGAGAAACAGCCAAGGAAATAGCAGGCATTCAAAAGAAAAAAATAGAGCAAAATCTCAGAAGAAACTTAACTCTTGATAAAGAAAAGAAGGGAAATGAAAGAAGAGGAAAATTACATGAGTACGTAAAACTAAATAAAACCGTAAGGAAGAAAATAAGAGAGGATGTACGAAGATACAGCTAAAATCATGTTAGAAATACAGTCGAGGAAAATAAGAGCCTGAAGAAAACCAAACAGCAGCTCATGATAGGGTAAAGGCAAATAATAGCAGTCAAGAGACCAGACGGGACCGTAACACGAAATAAGGAGGAAATTATAAAAATATTTGAAAAATTCTACAGAGAATTGTACTACTACGAAGAAAAACTAGGAAATGAAGGTTCAGAAGAAAATGATGTAGATGTCCCAGACGTAATGAAAGAAGTAGATAAAGTACTTCGAGGGATGAAGAACGGAAAATCGCCAGGAAAAGATGGACTCACAGCAAAGATGTTTAAATGGGGAGGTGAAAAATTGAAAGAGGAACTTGCTCAACTATTCTCGATGTGCCTGAGGAAGAGAGAAATACCCTCAAGTTGGAACAATGCCGTTATCATTTTGTTGTACAAGAAAGGGGACAAAGAACGCGTCGAAAACTACAGACCAATTAGTTTACTGTCAGTCCTATACAAAATGCTCACCAAAGTTATTTTGAATCGTATTGAACGAGACTTAGATTTTAACCAGGGAAGGGAACAAGCCGGATTTCGTCGTGGATTTAGCACAATGGACCACATACAAACATTGAATGAAGTTATGGAAAGGACTAATGAATATGAACTTCCA
>JAGDQP010003976.1:76522-89113 GCA_022664845.1 Lepisma saccharinum | reverse complement strand
CACAAAAACCATAATTTTAAGAAATATTCGATTCTAGAGTGCACATGTGAATATGTTTATTGCTTTGTAATTTATGTGTTCCGTTCTCACAGGAAAGGTCGGGCAATGTGACTCTGAATCGTGTATGATTAAGATTAAAACTTAATTTTTTGGCTATAATAGCGCTATGATTTACTTCAGTCCCCAACCCAAATTTTGTACAATTACTCATAACTAAAGTGTGGATTAATTACTCTTTACCTGTTGACGTTTCCAGGCTAAATTAATGAGCCTAAAATTTTGCAACATCAATATATATGAATGACCACCCCGCTGGTATAGTTGTTACCGTCGCTGACTGCTAATCGTGGGGTTCCGGGTTCGACCCCTGGCTCTACCAAGAGATTTTTTTTTTTCCTAAAGCTAGATGTTCTGAAATGGTGCCCACTCAGCAATGGTGATGCAATTGGGGAGCTGCTGTAAATAAAACACAGTTGAGTGCTTCGGTTTTCCTCTCCCAACACCTTTGGTGAGCGTGGGAGCAGTAGACCAACTTCTCCCTCCGGGAGAGGTCTCATCCAGTAGTGGATTGAATATAGTTGTGAATTATAATTACATGAATATAAATAGCACGATTTCATTTTTCCATCGTTTTTCGCATTAAAAAAGTACAAAATTATGTCCGGGTATGTGTAAAAAGGAGTCTGGGGGGCAGTGGCCCACAGCATCACATCAGGTATCCATGATGCAAAAAAAAAATCACTAAAGTGTCAGATTTGAACAGATGGAGTGTCAGTACAGTAAAAGAACACTTCTACAAGATTGTCCACTTGGCAGTCGTGAATAAATAAGACCTCATATTAAGAAGTAAAAAAAAAAAAAAAAATACAGTTCATCAGAAGAAATTTGTAATGAGTTAAGGATGCTAATAGGTTCTTTATTAGGAACGCAAAAACTTACGAGAGAGGAACTTCTGGTCATATAGGAAGTGATATAAGGAAAACTTTACAAAATACAGTATATAACGGAGTTTTATCCACAAATCGAAATAAACAAAACGCAGTTATAATATAAAAATAATAAAACAGCCAATGAAAGCTTTTATTATGTTGTAGGCAAATGTATTCCTTCTTTCGCTTCCGGTTCAATTATATTTAATAATTTGAATAAGACTAATTATTTTTCTTATTCGAGTAGTCCTAAAATTGACGCTTTCCTTAAATAAGTCAAGGTCACACTCCTCGCTCTGTTCAGAGAATGTCGCTGGAAATTTCATGGGATATCCCAGGGACCGTTCAGAAGTTATGAGTAATTAAAAATTTACATAATTTGCATGCTGAATGGGGATTGTTCGAAAAGTTATATGACCAGGGATTCTACCAGATTCCCTAATTGGGGTGTCACCCCCCCCCCCCCCCCTAAAATTTTCGAACTCCCACATCATATTATTATTATTAGGTTCAAAATCGATTGAAACTTTTACAAAACTCTAAACCCGTTCAACTTTGGCTTTACACACCCGAAATTAGAAATCCTGAATTCCGATTGATTATCTTAAATGGGAAGGGAGTCGTGTAATATGTCATTCTGGGCTGGAATTTCACGAGAAATACGATTGTGGAGTTAATTTTACCGCAAATGTATTATTGTGAGAAATAAGGGCATGTGCCACTAGTGTGGGGTAATGATGCAATCTCCTGAAAACGCAACAGAGCCCGAATTCCTCTGTTGCAGACCGAGAACTTTACGAAATGAACCTCTGTAGAGTTCGTTGTCGGAAAGCACGTGATCCGGAATCGATTTTGTCATTGCAGCTATCAGTTTTCTGTGCACTTTTTACATGTTGCCGCACACAGGATTTCTGTGAATTGGAATTTTGTTTAAAGTCTTTAAGCAACTTTGGTTCAGGCCGAATTTAAATTTGATTTAGGGCCCTTAGCGAACTTTTGTTTCAGACCAAAGCCCACCATCACGAAAACGACTCGAGGATCCCACATACCAGAGGTAAGCGCTCTACCACTGAGATACCGCGGACCCATAGGCTGTCTGAGTTAAGGAAAACACTAAATGGATTATCTTCTATATATAATCATGCTCCATCATCTTAATTTTCTACAGGTTATCAACATTGATAGCAAAATAATGAACTTCTTCTTACTATGGTCGATATTTCAATTACAAATATGTGGTGCGAAAACTTTGCAATTAGCAACACTGTCGAACAACAAATAGATCCAACAAGTTGCTCCCGCTCTTTCACACACTTTTTCGGTATCCTCCCGCCACGCAATCTGCCAACACCAATAATGCCGTAGCATTTCGTGCGTTGCTATAGCAACGCTTCAAGTGAACACTGTAAAGCAACCAATGGGAACCTACAACACATCCAAAATGAAAAAAAAACGCAGTGCTGTAGGTGTGTGTGTGTGTGTGTGTGTGTGTGTGTGTGTGTGTGTGTGTGTGTGTGTGTGAATGTGTGTTTCGGGGAAACCGGAGGAGAACGGTGTTAGTAGAAGAGATGTCCTTGGGGAGCTAGGGTTCGATACTAGAGTGTAGTGCGTGGGAGGATATCATATAATCTGCAAACAATGGAATTAGGAGGAAAGATTCCTCTTCATTTATCTGACAATGATATGGTCTAAGTTTCTCAATAATTAAGAATCACAAATACATCACACTGATTGAATACAAGCATGTTTTAAATAAATGGGAAAATCTATCGTATCTCGGAAGAAACTATTTGGATTTCAAGATCACAGAAAAAGAAGGTGCTTTGTCCGTTTTTTATTATTATTATTTTATAGGAGGGCATTTTAAAAGTCCAAAATTATAATTACGTTTACTTACACATGAAATAATCATGCATCAACACGATCAACTTTCTGTTCTATATCAGGCGCGGACTCTCTCCTTGTTGCACCGTTGCACAACACCCACATTCTTAAATTATTTAATTTTTATTTCAATGTAATAATATTCTACTTCTCGGTGTTCAAAAAAGTCACAGTTTCCTTTTAGGAAGAGACAAAAAATACTTCACAAGATCACAGTTTAATCTTGGTGTTGTGATTCGCCTGCACCTCTCCAGCAGATGTTGGACTGACATTTGTAATATCAATTTGCATAGTAGTGAGAAGTTGCTCCGACATTGCAAGCCGAATATTTCTACTCTTTTCTCGCTCCCTTCCTTATCTTTCCATTGCTTTCACAAGGTGGCAGTTGTGGCGCGCAAGCAACAAGACCTCCTCCTTCAGAAAGCCGTCTGCTAGTTCGCTTCATTTACTCGCAGTTTCTCTCTCTCTCTCTCTCTCTCTCTCTCTGTGTGTGTGTGTGTGAGTGAGTGAGTGAGTGAGTGTGAGAGAAAATGTGTCTGTGTGTGTCTGTATGAGGGAGCGTGTGTGTTTCTTCCTCCATTTGAATAGATGAGACTGCGATTTTACCACAGAATGTTGAATTGAATGTCAAGAGCGACTCTCGAGTTTTATGTCGTAACGAAAACTAACTATACAGGAGTGATTGCTTAGTGTCGAAAGATAGACAGACACCTGAGCAAATATTTAAACTCGTATGTCCACTTCCAGTCTAATCCAATGTGGACCAAATTTTCAGTTTAAACTCAGTTTTATACGCAGAATATCGCTGTGTGGCTCGTCTTTATTTAAGTTTTCATTCCTGAGTTATTCATATAATAGTATACCGTACTCTGCATCTAGTAGAAAATACCTAAAATATTTACGTTTTTTGCAAGAATTTAAACATAAATAAAAAACGGGCCACAGCGAAATCAAACGTAAAAAGCTGAGATAGAACTGAAAATTTGGTCCATATTGGTTTAGACTGGAAGTGGACAAACGAGCTTAAGTGTCCTTTCCACTTCCTGGCTTCATATTTTGTTCATGAAAAATTTGGCAGCACCAGCAGTCAGTCCAGTATCGGTTTTAGATAGTCATTACGGGCGACTCGTGTTACTTTAATCGCGAAATCATAATTTTAAAGCTATGTCATTCTATCGTCCCATTTCAAATGCTGTGTATATACATTGTTACACGAACTGTATTCTATCTACTCAGCAGAAAAATTTCGATAAATGTCAGGAGTTGTGGGCTTGTTTTAGACCTTATAGTTCAAAACAGCTTGGAGTAAACGTTTAGTAAAACTTCAAAGCTTCTAACATATAGTGAAAGTCCAGGCTCGTAGCCAGGGGGGCTAAGCCCTAAAAAATTTTCCATGCCCAAACACAAATATTTAATTTTATGTATGTTTCGTAAGCCTAAGTCCTTTCCTAAATTTTTCGTGGCCCCCTACAGTTTGTGGCTTGCGGCGGACCTGAGTGCAACACCCAGTGGAAACAACCACCGGTAGCCACTGTTCTATTTAATATATGGGAAGCGTTTCACAGTCAGTTCACAGCCAATAATCTGAAAGTCGCTTTTTAGACTTTTTGGCGGCCCGTTATGACGAAAACAGATAGTACAAATGGCGACGGTGTAGTTATATTAAAAATAATATAAGCAATGAAAAGTGTTGGTTATCAAGTTGTTTCCTGTTTGATAATTTCTCAAAAAAATATTTAAGTTCTACAGTTTTATTATTTGCAATTACATAACCTGATATTTCCACTTCCTCTCGATTATTTTTCGAAACAAAAAAGGCGCTTTCTTGAAATTCCTAGCCTTTCATTATCTTCAGAAATGTTACAATGTTGCAGGTTCTACAAAAAATAAAAAATAGCAGACTCCGACTGCACACACTAGTGTCGCTAGTGTAGAAATAGTAAGCAAAACATCGTTGAAACACTTCATAATGTTCTGCTGTGCTACAGTGAATTTTTCAACATTTTTTCGTGGAGAAAACTAATTCATATTTACTGTATTTCTTTCCAGATTCGAGATGCATCGTTTGGCGAAGACGAGGACGGCTTCTATCGACAAAATGGTGCAGCGAATGTCATTCTTTATGTTGGCCTTGGAATGATCGCCGTTGGACTTGTGATCGCGTTTGTGGGGATGGGCGAAAAGGGATTCAAAACATTGGAACTTCGACTGATAGGGCCAAGTCTTATTGGCAGTGGTGTTTTATTTTGTCTTCTTCGCATTCTCTTCTGTACCTGTCCTTCGTGTTGCAAGTGTTTTCTGAGAAGAAAGAAAGATGAACGGAAAAAGGACCCAGAACACATGGATGAGGCATCATTGATCGACAACGGTGGAGGGGGCGTTGGTGGCTCATCTGGTGAAACGTGGGCATCGAAAAACGGGAGAATTGTCGCCAAAAAGAACGATGAAGGGTTGAAGACTGTTACGCCATCATATCAACCCCCGCGAACCCCACAAAGTGCTGCCATTAGTGGAAGGAGCAGTAGTGTAAGACCGAAAACTCATATTCCTAATTTTATTGGTAGCCATAGTGACGAAGAAGATGACGCGCTGGATTGTAGCACAAGTAGTGGTCGGGTAAATAGTAGCCGCGGAAAGAGGCCTGCAGGTAGCGCCTCTTGCGGCGGGAGTGGGAAAGGAAAAGGTAAGGGTAAATCATCAGCGACCTCTCATCATCATGAACAAACACAAAATCTTATTTTAATGAATGGGTTGGTAAATCCAGACCCGGACGCTCATAAATTAGAAGATGAACTCGAGGAAGCTGTTAGAATTCGATCACCAAGTTCGATTAAATCGTCGACAAGTCGGAAAAGTGCGAGATCACTACCGGAAACTCATCGTGCTACTAGCAGTGCGAGAGACACCTCGCGGCAAGAAAATGAAATAGTGCTTAGTCCTTCGAAATTGGAAAACGTTTGAAAACGAGACGCGTTCAAATTACGTTTTTTTCAAGTTCTTGTTCAAAAGAGTTCAGTTTCCCAATCCCCCTGATTCTGTTTTGGAAATAAGCGTAAGAAAACGTGCAGGGGTTAAGCCACTTCAAGAAGGATACATGATAAGTGGAAAATCAAGGTAAAGTGTCTCAGGAAGGAGTTGAAGAAGTGGAAGAAACAAAATCTGGGAAGAAGAGGAACGAATTAACATAATTCGTGCTGGTTCCTTTGTTATCGTATAACTGTATATGTACGGTACATTAAATAGCTTCTGCATTCTTGGAAGTCACCAATTTGTGACTGTTCCGAATGTGGTAATGACTTACCTACATAAAAAATAATGAATGCATAAAACTATTACATGCATTCCTTTCATCCAAGGTGCCTGGCTATGCTTTTTATCTTAATTGTTAATCAAGGTACTTAGAATAGAATAATGGAGTCATTTTATAAGAAGTTCAGACATTAGACAGCCATCAGAATGATGACAGCTACACAAACTGTGTGTTTTGTTTGAAAGAAAAAAAGAAAATTGAATTATTTTCTATTCCAAGTGCCTTGTTACTTGATAAAAAAGCTTCACTTTCTACTAAAGCTATCTCCATCAATTCAAGAAGAGATGACCATGTTTTTTTAAAGCTGAAAACAAAACTGAAACCGAGAGAAAGCAAACGAAGGAACCTTGCTAAGATGTTCTTAATGAAAAGGACATTGCGAGCCATCTATGATCTTGTAAATGTATTAAGGTTTTTTTTTCCACTGTGAACATATGGCGTTGTTCGTCAGAATTTGATGTTGAAATTATGGAGGGGAGAAAAGATAATGTATATAGGCAATGTGCTTCTCTCCAGTTCTTGCGCTTCCGAATAAACATCATGAGACTCATATTGCTTTTCCAAATTACGGACAGAAAAAAAAACTGGTCATCTCAAAAATTTTAACTCCCTTGTTTTCGCGCCAAAAGTGCATTGTTATTTGTCGCCATGATTGTAAAATAAAAAATGGTCACTGTTTTTGTACTTTAAAAGATATAATGCGATAAAGACGTTTGTGGTTCTGACATATAAATATATATGAACATATAGTTACTATATGCTATATATATAAATTATATACATATATTTAAATATACAAATACATCATATATATACATAAACATATATAATCTGTGATTGATATAAAAGTTTGGTCGATGAACTGCTAGGTATATCGACAAATGCGTATATACAGACAGTTGCGTCAATATATATTTTCCAGTCTGATTTTGCGAGACGTCAACCAGAGAAAAATCATAAGAAAATTTTGTTAATTAGGCGTCTATTTATAATGTTCATTGTTTTCTTTGAAATTCACTTCCAGTAAATGAATAATTGAAAAGACAAGCTAGAAATATTACAAGTAACAAAAATGTGTTATTTCCCTATTATGGTTATTCATCTAAACTTGTTATATTGTGCTGGTTGCAATATATTATTTTCTTAAAAAATATTTTTCTAGCTAATAGGTGCTTAAAGTGTCTTTAAAAATTAATCAATACACTGTTGAAAAAAATTAAGCACTCTCCTTGGAAAGGTTAAACAACTGGCTGCTACAAATGATGATAACAAAAATTAGGAACTTCTCAGATTCATGAATATTCAAATAATATAACATTTTTGCCTATATTAAGATTTACAATATTATTATTTACAGTATTAATCAAATAAAATTTTTGTCGATTGTCAAATTATTGAAAAGAAATGGAATTGAGAAACAAAAATGTCACAATTTTTTGAAAAAAATTTTTGGTTGAAAATTTTTTAAAACCTAAAATGATTCTAATTTTTGTTGTCAATGTTTCTAGAAAATTCCACTTAGTATATTCAAACATATTTTGTGTTATAATGGAATTATTTTTGTTTGGCTTATTTTATAAAATGGTAATACGGTTATATTTTCCAAACATTTATATTTAGATATAGCAAGATAATACCCTAAGATTTTAATGACGCTTAAGATAATATATTTATACACTATCACAAGATTTTTAGTTTTGTCAAAATACTTGTTTCTATACATATACTTCATTTTACTTAAATTGACGCAGCTGCAAAATAAATGGACACCATATCATCCAAAAATGTGATACTGAACATCTATTTAACTAAGAATACTTCATGGCATCTATATTTTATAGTTGTATTTTAATTGGAAATTAGAGGGCCAAATTTTAAACAAATATCACATTCTTATTGCACTGTAGTCTGACGTTCTATATATTTCCCTATTCCTTCTTAATATTTATAGTTGTTATACATAATCTATAATATTTATTTTCCCAAAAATAAACTATACAGTTGTTTAATTTTATGCTAAATAACTATGTGCCTTCCACAAACTTTCTTCTATATATGAATCCCACGAAACAAAAGAAACATGTTATTTGATAATTCGATACAACAGATGATCAATGTACGATATGATAGAGTGTAAATACTACAACTTGTACAAGCAATTAAATATCCGACGTTGATAACCAATAAATTTGTTTAGAAATATAAATGTTAAAATTAAACTTTAAAACAAAGTATATTACAAAAATTGTTTAGATCATCTGCATTCGGAAGTGTGTGTAATATAAATTAGGCAACTACAGGAATTTACCGCATATACTTTAAAAATATTTTTACATATTTTTTTGAAAAAAAAATATCTACGATTAATGTAAAACGATTTGAGTTGGATGATATTAAAATTTTAACATGGTATTTATTATAATTCATAAAACGATTTTTTATTGCACAATACTATTTTTAAAGTTTAAAGATGATAATACTATTTTAACCACTCAAAAGTTTCAGAAAAAATATTTTTATTAAATGGATATTTAAAAAAAATATTTTATTAAACGGACCTAGAGTTTCAATTAAACTTAAAAATTTAATCGAAAAATTTTCAATTAAAATTTGGAATTGTCATACATATCTTAATATTAATAACTTTCAAGAAACAAGTTAAATTTTTAGGTATATCTGGTCAGCTATTCGTAATTCAAATATTAGAGTATCTAATGAATAAATCATACTGAAATACCATATCTACATTAGATTAGTAATTATCATCTTTCAATGCTGCCTTATCTTCCTCTGTATTACTGTACTACAAACGTTACGAATAAAGGTACATTAGTAACTAGTAGCAAATCTAGTTAATAGATAAAAATTTTTGTTTTACGTCTAATTCACATAGTTGATCAACACACTTTCAACAATGATTTTTTACCTTTTTCAAATCAATTATTATTTTCTTTATGTTAATTATTGCTACAGGTATTGGTACAAGATTTCAAATTTCATCAAGTTTCAAGGTTTTATTGGGTACGACATTAAGCATAGTAAATGATATTTGTAATCCTTTGTAGTCATATTTTTGAATAGTATTTTCGAATATATTATCGTCTTCACTTATTTTCTTGATTAAAGGTCAGGTTTTATTTTTGAAGTAAATTACAATTTTAAATTAAATGATCCAACTTTATAGCACTGAAACATCCTTAAGTATCTAAATGCGCTTAAGAAGTAACTTAAATCCAATTTAGCTTTTTGCTTTATTAAATTAGTTTCAGGGAATTTTTAAATAAAGTATATATGCATACAGCTCTAGTGCACGTCAGTCCAATAACATAATGTTTCAATTATCACTTTGGCACCAGTCAAAACAATGTTTTCTACCAAATGCTAAATCTATAATAAATAAAATAGCATAAAATTAGAATGTAGTTGCGATCTCTTATCATTAGGAATGTTATGAAATTAAGAGCTTAAGAGGATGATTTGATTTATAGCATATTTGACATTTTTAAATTCCAAGAAATAGTTATATTAAAATTAATTCAATATAGATAAATCCGAACTGCGCTGTTAATACTCATTTATTATCATATCTCCAATACTTCTTACACTTCTGGTTTATATGCCCCCAGCACTGACACATTTAACACGCACACAGACACACATGAAAGAAGCTTCCACTAACAAAACCCGATGCACACATAAGCGCAAAGAATAGCTTTAAATATATTAGATATTAAAATTGGTCTAAAGTTTCAGAGCATTTTAAACAAATTTTATACGAGCAAACGATTGCATTGCAACTACTAAACTCAGCCATGAAACATGTTACTAACGTAAAGGGGTGAAGCATATCTTGGGTAAGAAACATCAAAAGCTACATCACCAATTCTTGAAATATATATAATACAAATAAAGAAAACATACTTGGTAAACAAAATCCATATTAATGTTTACAATGCAAGAAGTAAATAAAAATATAATATTTAAATAAATCTCTTTATCAGGTTTCGTATAACTATATTTAAATAACCATTATTACAACTATTTTTTTCGTTAACATCCCATGTAAGAGGTAGTTTATAGTAACTACGTATAAATACTATCGTCAAATGAAGTGTTGAATCAAGAATTTTTTTTGCATGAGCACAAGAAAACTCAATAATACTTGATGTCTCCCTGTTTTTAAGAGGAAAATAACGAATTCATTATTATTATTAATTATTTTACTCTAAAATTTATTATTAAAAAAGGTTTTTTATATTTACAGTGGTGTTTAGTTCCGAAGTATTGAAAATTAAATTTATGATTTTGCTTCTAAAATTGATATTAACTTAGGTGATTGTCCTAAGATCATAATAATTTTATGTTATGTAATTTGAATGATAGTAATATCCTGGAAAGAACTTTATGCGTTGAAATGAGAATGGTAATGGTTACTTTTAGGATTTGAACAATTTTGTAAGTTATTATTGTTTATTTAAAATCTGTTATCATAAATATTGTTGATATTTTATTGTGATTTAAAGAAACGGTAAATTTTTAAAAAATATTTAATTATGCAAATGTAGAATGAGACATACATATTTGTAAATATGGAAAAGTAACTCATTCCAAAGTATAGATAAATAATTTTTTTGTTTTTAATACACGGAGGATTCTAAAATCAATGGTTGCAAAACGTATATAAAAACAAATATAAGATAATGTGAAGAAGTAATATTGTTAAACTAATCTTTGTTCTGTTAATAAAATCCATTACAGCGTTCTAGAAAGTACAGATATTAATCTACGATTATTTTTAAAACGTATCACGAGAAAGAGTTTTGAATGATAACGTCTAATTGCTCGAACATGACAATGTACCATAATTTAAACTACCAAGAACAATGAAGCAAAAAGATCTAAATCTATAGCATTAGGAAACAGTAAGAAACGCTAGAGAAGAGGTTCAAATAGGTACAACAGTAAAAGCAACATACATGTAAAGGACCTTAAAACAAAATATAAAAGTGTATGCGCTTTTGTCGTTATATACGCGTATATATATATTTAAATAAATATCTATTACCCAATATATACCTTTCTTTCAGTTCCTTGTATGCTGAAGTTTTTAATATTGACTAATCAAACTAATAAAAAAGACATATTGTTTACTAAACGACTAAGAAGTGGTTTTAAAAAAACTGTCAGGAAATATATTCGCTTACATAACTAAGACTGTCTGCGGTTGCCTGTCTTTTCATTGTAGGTATATTGTACCTAATGTCTTTTTGCTACCTGGACTTTTAAGTATACACATGTGTGCCTCTTCTGTATACAAAACTAAAAAAAGAAACAAATGTCTGAGGATAAATACAATGTGATTCTCTTCTTATAATTGTTAGTCAAATAATTTATGTTGAGAAGAAGAAAAAATATCTTGAAGTTAGCGGATTGTCAGCTTCTTACTTGCCATTACCAATGCTCAATCCATACTTACTTTGTGAATTCTATATATATCATTTACCTATCTTCGTATTCAAATTTACTGAAATTAAATCTATGTACAACTTCTACGCATATCATGTTAGATAATTTATTACGCACATACAACCTTAATTTACTCCATCTTTGCTATCCATTAATTTTTTTTCTGTCGTTAGATTGTTTGCCCAATAGCGAATTTATTACTTTATATTTTCGACAATTGTTTATTGTAAATTTTATCAACATGTATAAGTATTACTACTTATAAAATTTGTTTGTTTACGTAACTTAATAGTCATTGATAATGATATTGAAGAATATTAAAAAATATAGATGTCACACTATCGGTTTCTTGTTTCGTTTTGATTTAAAATTTCGATTTCGTTTTAAAGTGTACTTGTAATTCAATTTGAATGGCACGGAAATTATATTTCAGAATTTAAAGCAACTTCTGAAACTACTTAGACTTAATAACAGATCATTTTTTAAAAATAGAAATGAAATATGAATATGTCTGACTTTACTAAAGCAGAAGAATGTTCAATGTTCTGTTTTTTTTTGTAGTTACATAAATAATAATTTTAATATACAGATGAAACAAAAGCCTCATAAAAATTTACAATTGCAATTTCAGCTTTTCAATTGCATTTTCATCGTATCCATAAAATATTACTTATGAATTTTGACTCTATCAAAGTGACATCTGTCTAAATTTTAGAGAAGTCGAAATTATCAGAGAAGATATTAATTTGAAAATGTAACTTTTAACAGTGATAAAGTTACTAATATAATCAGCGTTATTCCCTCGTCAAGAATTAGCAAAACACAAGCCTACACATTACGAACATATAAATAATTAATACCGGTACACAGTAAATTAACTAATTAATTAAACGTTAAACTTGAAGTTTTAAGAGGGGAAAAGAAATTATTTTAAAAATGTATCAACCTTGGTAATATTTTATTTCTAATTTGAATGCTTGTTAAAGTGATGTCTATGGATGA
>JAGDQP010003976.1:0-76422 GCA_022664845.1 Lepisma saccharinum | reverse complement strand
TATGAATATGTCTGACTTTACTAAAGCAGAAGAATGTTCAATGTTCTTAGTTACAAAAATAATAATTTTAATACAGATGAAACAAAAGCCTCACAAAAATTTTCAATTTCAATTTCAGCTTTTCAATTGCATTTTTATCGTATTCATTTTTGACTCGATCAAAGTTACATCTGTCTAAATTTTAGAGAAGTCAAAATTATCAGAGATGATAGTAATTTGAAAATGTGACTTTTAACAGTAATAAAGTTACTAATATAATCAGCGCTATTTCCTCGTCAAGAATTAGCAAAACACAAGCCTACACATTACGAATATATAAATAATTAATACACAATAAATTAACTAATTAATTAAACGTTAAACTTGAAGTTTTAAGAGAGGAAAATAAATTATTTTTAAAAAAGTATTGACCTTGCTAATATTTTATTTCTAATTTGAATGCTTGTTAACGTGATGTCTATGGATGAATATAATCTCTTTTTATTCACCAGATAAGAATTAAGACTCTCTGCAAGACGAGGTAGAAAAAATAATTAAGACAGTGTAATGTTTTTTCTTAAAACATTATAAATACATGGCAATATCATAATTTTCTATCTTTACAGTAAAATATTAAAATATGAACATATCAATAGTGATCGATAAAGTAGTTAAAGTACGGAAAAAATCACTGAGGAACATTGTAAATTGATTATTCCGAATATTTTGTAGCATGGGCAAGCTTTCAAAATTCACTGCCAGGTGTTCTTCACGACAATTTTCGTATTCTTCAAGTTCCACAGTAAATTCAAACACTATGATTGGTTGTGTCTAATCCCATGCGTCACTAAACTAATAACAGTGCTTGAATTAGTGGATATCTTAAAGAAACAAGAAACATGCGCTAGTTACGACATCTAGTAGCGAATTTCGAAAGCTTTTAACTGTAATCATTTATCAATCACTAAACTAATGCGATTTTTCGCAACGGCCCACCAAAGGGAATGATCTATGTTCGCGTCTCATTGTGTCCTACGGTGAGTATTTATTTTCTAACCCTAAACATCAAAATAGTTTTGTTATTGCTGAGTAAACCTCAGATCGTTTAGAACTTTATGATATTTTTTCTTCTTCTTTACGCTGTCTGTTTTCTTCTTAAACTGTTTATAATCTAATCTTGCTACTGTTCTTGAAATGAAGCAAATATAACTATTTTCTTGAAAACAAAGAAAAAAGTTCTCATAAAGAAAACATACTATTGTTACAACTTAATACTCGTTAACTCCACTATTATGTTAACACAAAATAAAAACAATTTATTTATATTGTACATAGTGTGAATGCAAAAGTAATATATATAAAAATATATATAATTTTTCTTGACATGAAAAAGAAATTAAAAACATTTTTGTAATATACATAATGAAATGTGTTTTATTTCTTTTAATACGTAGTATTCCTTTTAATGTACCTTATTTCTTCCTTTGTACCAAGAATAAAAACAAGAGTATATCTGCAAAGACATAAAAACATTTTTAAGTGGTTCCAAACAGAAATGTTTTCTTTAAACATGAAACAACTTTGATATCATAGGAATAGAATAGAGTTTTCATGACGTCAAATGAAGCCAAATTTACGGTTCAGCGGCAGCCATATTGTGTCCATATTGTGCAGCACTTCTCATTAATAAGTTTCTCTTCCCATAAGAAAGAATGAGAAGGCAATACTCGATGCAGAGGGCCTCTAAATATGGGACCAGTCAATAGGTGGAAGTGCCTTGTCTTTTCCGTCTCTTGGCTTCATTCCTATCACCCAGGAAACAGCCTCACGCTACCGTTTATTTTATTCCTAACTCTGTGGTTTATATTCAGCAAACCATGGATATTAAATATTGTGTCACACTGAATATTCTCAAACTGGTGTATGTTACTGGGTTTCCAATATGGCTACCATCATACTTCCCGAAGATACGAAAGGAGACTAGTTTCTAAACACAGGAAGTCCTATTTTCGAAAGCTTGAAAAAACATGAGTTAATCGAATGTGCAATAAAAAACGCCGTACCTGACTTACCTAATCTCCACGTGCCCTTGCTCACAAATTTTATTAAATTTTTAATGTATA
This sequence comes from Lepisma saccharinum, assembly GCA_022664845.1. Taxonomy (NCBI): domain Eukaryota; kingdom Metazoa; phylum Arthropoda; class Insecta; order Zygentoma; family Lepismatidae; genus Lepisma; species Lepisma saccharinum. The sequence continues at coordinate 74,320 of JAGDQP010003976.1, read as the reverse complement.
CAGTATATAAAAGCGAAAAAATATTTTTCTTCACGAAAAAATATAAACAAAATCACACCAGGATTTTATCTCAGGTTCTCTGCTTTAGTTTTTCGACATGCTACCAATATACCAAACTAGGAACTGCAAGCACCCGCTTGGAAGTAATATTTACTTACTAAGGAGCAGTGCGCCTGCGCGAGAATGTCTCCACCTTAAAAGCACATTCTATGTTTAGACACTACACGAAAGCAAAGTAACAACTTTGGCAAATGAAAATGTGTACCAAATTTTCAAATTTAATAAATTTTCATTCTCTGTTAATACTATTAACCTCTAGCTAAAAGTAATATTGTGCATCAACATCATTATGATGGTAAAAATCATGGTTAAAAAAACTTCCGTTCAGACTACCGAACATAACTTGGTTATTGTGCTTGTACTACCATTGTCTGTAAAGAAACAGGTTGAGGTTCCCGTGGTTTAGTCAAGAATATGCTTGTTACACGGGAGAGGTTTAAATTATAAAATAATGAACACAAATGAATTAATTGTAGCGTAACATTTTGTAGATTAGTTCTGCCATCATTCTTTTATACTTTAAAAGCGATACGCACCACTAGGATACTATATATTTCGATAAAGAAATAAATAAACTCATCAAGTGAGCTGCGCTTAACGGCCATCTTGCGTTTCGATTACAAACGTAAGAAGATAACCGTACTAAGTTGACACTGGTTAAAACTGAAACCCGCGTTAATGGTAACTGGTGTTTACATTACTAAAATGATCTCGGTTAACGTTAACCATGGTAAGATCTAAGTAAGGCATTAATATCTGTTGTCCACTTGCAGTCTAAACCAATATGAACTAAATTTTAGTCATAAGTCAGTGTCCTTTGTTATCGCTGTGCAGCTTGGTTTTTATTTATGTATAACTCAAGAATTAATATATAAGTAAAAAAACTGACCACACATAAACAACAAGAGTTAAGAAGTAAATAAGAATTGAATTGCTCATGTTGTAATAAACCTAAAATAAACTGGACAGACAAGATTAACCAAGTCCTTTTGTGTCTTGCTGTAGATACTAATCGAGCGTTCCAGTATTGTAAAGTAAGGTTCAGGGGAGGGGAGGAGGGAAAAGTGAATATATGAGGCAAAGCGAATAATGGAATTATAATCTTTAAATACGAGATAGCAGAAAAACCTCTTGGTGGATTGAGAGATCACTAGTGAAGGAACATAAGGTCGTTGACGCCTCTGTGGTGCTGTGTTGTAAAGAAAAGAAAAGAAATAATTTTCAGAACATTTTTCAAGACATAGGATTTTCAAAATCTTTCCCTAGTATTTGTTAATTTTTTTTGTGAACCCAAGATAAACGAACAGTGTGTGATCTTAGTTATGTTTTCATACTTCAAAATAATCCTACCTATATGGGAAATGTGGTATACACAGTCTTTTGTTCTAGATGGCAGCTTGGGGCAAAGCGAATAGTGATGATCTTGTTGAAAATTTCCTTTGCTTTTATGTTCCATTTTAATATGTACCCACATATTTTTATATTTTCTAACTGAATAACAGTTACGCTGAAGTAGTTCTTCGTTTGAATTTAAAAGTATAATTTATCTTTCGTGGTTTTGTGTTTACCCTAGAACATTTGTGTGTAAGTTTACGTTGATTTACTTTGTTCCACTGCTGTGATCCGCTTTGCTCCACTGTAAGTGTATAAGTTTCGTTCGCCATCTTTGTGCTTCCACTTGGAAGTAGAATAGTCATAGAAACTTCACCTAAAGTTTTACTTTATTCTACGTACTTTTGGTTGCTGTTTGAATTTGTTAAAGTGATCTACTTTGTCCCCCTTCCTATATACAATTTCCTGGCATTAAACATTTTACACTTCTGAACCACATAAACATCGCATGTACGAACTTATAGGCACTCCCAATGAGCTGTACTTAATCATATTGGAGAGATCGACCGAGCGGCCGTAGCTCAAATGAAAGGAATCCTGGGGTTTGATACCAGTGACCGATCAACCTGAGATTTTTTTCAGTTTTTTCCTTCAAACCTGAGAAATGCCGTGGTTGTACCTTCAATTTATGCCTGGTCGACTACTTCCTGCGTTCTTTCCCCTACCCTACCCTAGCCTGAGGCATAGATTCTATAAGTTCAAATCAAATCTGAAAATTTGTTATTCTCCACCTGATTTTGTAGCGGCGCTTGCTGTGTTACAAACCATCAAGCTCTATGTAACGATACTGGAGTGACTGCTTAATGTCGAAAAATAGACGCCAGAGCAAATATTTGAACTTGTTTGTCCACTTCCAGTTTAATCTAACGTTGACCAAATTTTCAGTTTTAACTCAGTTTTATAAGCTTCTTATCGCTGTGCGGCTCGATATTTTATTTAAGTCTTAATTCCTGAGCTACTCATGTAGGGACAGTATACCGTCCTCTGCGTATAATAGAAAATACTGCAAATGATAATATTACGTTGTTTTTTTTTAGCAAGAATTGAGACATAATTTTTTTAAAAAACGGGACGAAAGTGATATCAAACGTAATAAACTGAGTTAGAACCAAAAGTTTGGTCCACATTGGTTTAGACTGGAAGCCGACGAACTAGATTAAGTGTTCTCTCCGCTCCCTGGCTTCATATATTCATGAAATTTTTAATGGCAGCAGTCACTCCAGTACCGCTTTTAGATAGAGGTCATTGTTACAAACTGACTAACGGATAAATAAAGAAAAAAAATGGTAGTGGTGGGGCAACGTTCATAGAATAAACTAATAGGTTGCTTCACACGGACGTCGTTGACTTAACCAAGGTTATTACAATTAGATTGTGGAATATTGAAAAACCTGGATCCACACTTAACAGCACCACTTGATGTGAGTATTTAATATTTAGAAGTGTGGTTAAGACTTAAAATGAAAGTGCTGGATGATCTTGTTATACTCCGGTTTAACAATTATTTCTGATTGATTGTTTAATTTAACGAAATTATCATATCAATATTTAATATAGTGTATAAAGACCACTCTTCTAAATTCTGGCAGCGTACATCAAGATGGCAGAGTAGCACTCACGTTCGGAATCAGTTTCTTTTTTAATTTGACCTATCCTCTAATCCTAATATCCTTGGTTAAGTCCATGACGTCATGTGTGTGGCAACCTATTAGTATTTCTATAAATATTGGTGGTGGGGTGCTGAAAATTAAATGTTGAATTATTTCTTTTTCTCGGAGATAGCACAAAGTGTAAAACGAACATGAAATAGAAAACAAATCTCAGGTTTTTGATGGGGAAAAGAAGAAAGACATTCTCTAGCTACTCACTAGGAAAGGAGGCTAGATTTCAAGTTACAAGAATGATTTCTGTGCCACTTTCCGGGAAACACAACAGATTTTTTTTCCCTTACATTTTCTTAATAACCCATTCCGACGGGTTCAATTTCAACGAAACACTATCTGACACTAGCAATTATGAAGAAGAGTTCTCGCTCAGTCTTCCACGAATACGAGCTACATTCCACAGTATCAATAGGATGGTGGTTATATTGTGTTGGCTATAAAGGCAATCTAGTTGAATGAACAAAAGGAACACCTGGAGCGAATCTTATCAAAGTGCGGATAGATTTATGATATTTTCAGTCATGTTATAATGGCGAATATACAAAGAAACAGACAGATAAAGATTGAAAGAAGTTATTGGAAAAGAAAGAAGCTATGATCCCCCTCCTTCCGAAGTCGGTTTAGTTCTTTGTGCTTCATACTTAATATTATCCAAGTTATCTGTGGTATTCGCTTCTCTGCAAGAATCAGGACACGTATTGGCTCGTGCAACGAGGAAAAACAGAAGGAGTGGGTCTTTGGAGTCTAAAGTGTGCCAAGAAGAAGACAATAATATTGCAAATTGATTGGCAGAAGTTATTCTGCTCGTCATATCTCTGCAGCGCAAACAGATGCGCGTTCGTTAATGACTATAATAGGGCTAACACTATTCTAGGCTCCACCCTCTAGCGACAAAACGTTAACGGTTTTCATGTATTAGTACACGTCCTCTTATTCCTAGGTTCATGGCATTAGACAAAAGTGGAAGTTAAAATCATTCAAGTGTGAGATTGTGAATACCTGTTGTGGTTTTAGTGTCAGCTGCTATTAGCATATTTTCTTTATTAGATCAGGTAAATAACACCATTATTTTATTTAGTATAACTTTTTTTTTTACAGAAGGTAACCAAAAAAGTTTTGTTTTTTAAGTCGCATGGTAAGATGTTATCAATGATACAGAAGTAAGTACCTTAGGTGCTGGAAAAGCGATCGGGATGGGAGTGGGAATATTGACCATGACAACGACAGGCGCTTTGCGCACTCACAGCAGTCATAACTCCTCAAGTAGTAGCGAAGACTATATGGAGGTGCCCGAAGGGGCTCGTTGGGGGTTGTCTATTTTATGACTTAAGGTAAACTTGTCTGCTGCGTAATCAAGTAGCCGAATACGCCAATTCTTAGGGGGTAAATGATGCGAAGAACATACGTCAGGCATTATTTCCAGAAATTGAGGGGAGATTTGATCAAGTGTGGGCGCACATGGGCCCTGGATGACGTGGCTCTTATGGTGCCCGTAGAGCAGGAGAGTAGCCAAAGGTGTGGTGAGTTGCAGAACGCTTCCAGGTTACTGATAAAACGCGTTAGACTTCGCCTTCACCGTACAAGTTGAGCAAGTGGGTACCCCCCACACGCTGTCGGAAGCCAACAAGGACCAACGAGTGGCAATCTGTTTATCGTAGCTCTCTCGGCACCGTAACAGGCCCATATTCGATCAAGTGCTCACCAGTGACGAAGAGTGGGTCCTGTAGGAGAATTCCAAGCCTGCCAGACATTGGTTGTCCAAAAGGTACACTCCCAATGTTTGGCGTGAAGAAAATTATATCCTATTATTCAGAATGAAACAATCTTTCATTTCCTATACCTTTTAGTTGGTCGCGTTTAAGACACGCAACCTATGTAAAGCGGGCATAGATAACTCTTTCTCATTCACAAGACTTCCAAACAGGGATACCCCCAGGAATTTTCAATTTGGGTGGTGGTGGTGTAAAGTCAAAATTGGGAGTGGTTTAAGTGGAGTTTGGCACGGTTCCTATCGATGTTTGACCGTACAAAATTTAAAAATTGAGGGGTGTTCTTGAGAATTGGGGTGCCACCCCCACAGAGGATTGGGCTGGCGGATTCACTGCTTCGAAGGAATCAATTGCGTTCTATTGTTCCACTGAATGAAAGCACAAATGTAATTCTTTTGATGTAATAGACATAACTACAATGCCATCAAATTATCTCTCACTTCCTATATCATACGCGTCTTCCATTTGAAAAAATAAATTTCAACAGCTGCATGTATGGTTAATTAACACACTATGTAGAAACGAAATATTAAATACTTAACAACTTTACTAATAGGAGCAAACGTTAGATTTAAACAAGGGTAAAATTTAATTTGTAGTAGTTCAAATTTAATTTCATGTATCATGTTGTGATAGTACTTTAGTTTAAATAACGCAATCCCGTATTTTTTCTGTCAGGTAGCTTTTTGGTCTTCTATTTGCACCTGAAAAACGAAAGACATTTCTGACACCTATAAACAAAATTAAAAATTCACTATATCATCATCAGAGTAAATTTTATTTTACTGGAAAAGGTTTTGGGTACAGTCTCGTAAATCGTACCTGCATGCATGGGCGGCGATTAGGAGGGGGGCGATGGAAGGGGGGCAGTTGCCCCTAATTTTTACCGACCATTCAACTAGTTAAAATAGAATTCAGAAATTGCGCATTGAAAAGCGTAATAGAAAAAGGGGAAATTGCTCCCTGATTCTCGAGTAGTTTGTCACCCATTGACAATACTAGCCAAAAAATTTAAAATTATGAGTTCCTATCATTTTTCATCGGTTATTATGAGATGTTACAAAATTAATCTTCTCACGCTTGTTCAGTTCTACTAATTGCATATAATTCTACAAGTTGAGAACTGTCACAAAGTAAAGTTCGTAAGTGAGAAAGTTGACATTTGCTGCTGGCCAATTTGTTGAATGTGAATTGTTATGTATGGCCTTTAGGCATCATTGTTTTAGTCCGGGATAGGGTAGGGAAAAGGATGTGGCGAAGGAACCATTCCAAGCATTTGCCTGTGTGACTGAGGAAAAAATCATGCTTGTGTCTGGTGTGTTAAGCATACTATAAGCTGAGCATTCACATTCTGTTTCAATACAGATTTTGTAAAACAAAAGTATTGGTTAATAAAAATGCAGAAAGAAAACTAGATCAATGGAGCGACCAAGAATCGAAGCCGGGTCCTCCAGTTTCACGTTGTATGCCAGCGGTTATCTGCCATTGAACTGTCGCCGCAACAACCGATTTCTCTTATAATATTGGATATTTCTTTGACCTGGAATTACAGAAGTATTCATCAACTAAAATCTTCACATAGACGGGAGTGACTTGGTATTATACATCATCAATGATTGAATGGCTCACCTGAGGTCAAAGGAATATCAAAAATTCAGAGTCGTTGGGACGATAATTTAATGATACGAAATCGGTCACCAGGCATGCAACTTGTGGGGACACAGATTTGATTTTCGGTCGCTGAAGTGATTGGCGTATCGCTACAGTTTTAACATGATACTATATAGATGTCACCTGTGTAAGGAAGTATTGTCTTCAATGAGATTTTACAGTATATTAACATAATCCTGTCTATTTATAAATTAATTTATTTTGAAATATGTTTAATATTTTTGTGTACACCCGTTTCTTGTTAAATGTATCATGAGCAGCTGTCCATGCACAACTATATTAATTTCTTCTAACAGAATCGTGTATTCTATGAAATGCTAGTACTGTAGTTACTTTAAATTAATAATATTGTTTATTTGACAATAACAGATGATAAAATTCAAAATATAGTTTATTAAATTAGTGCCCGGATATTCATGTACTTCATTTTTATCATAATTATGTAAATATGTTCAAAACAATGCTTAAAATATGTGTTTAATATGAACAAAAATGTGTCAATCTACATTTTAAAACTACTAATTATATAAAATAAAACAGTACGTATTGCAATTACTCTTATACGAAAGGCAGTGATATTGTTTATATCCACATGCTCTTAGGTGAGAAAACCCGAAAATAGCGCCTACATCAACCCAATTTTAGTCATTTTACACCGGCATTGAACCTGGGTCCTTCCAATTACAAGGGGAGAACCTCTTCCTGGCATTACAGTGTACAGCGCTTCGAATTTTCTGATTTTCAAATAGAAAGGAACGTCAATGGTCAGGTAAACAAGTTTTATAACGTGAAAAAACTTCTTTCCATATTAAACGATATTATTACCATAAATTTGAACTTCGATAACTAATTTTAAAAATGCAACGGCAAGGATTTATTTGTATATATTAAAATTACATATAAATTTTAAAATAATCTATGCTGAAGTTTAAGCGTAGAAAATACAACAAATTGCGGAAAACATTAAATGCACTCACTATTATTTTAAAATTAATATATTTACTTAAAATCATTATACACAAAATTAATTTGTTAAACAATGGGTAAAATATGTATGCGGGGAGAAAATGCACTAAAATATGTATTTAAGTATAAAATTTGCCAAAATATGTAAAACAAAAAGTGAGAACAAACAGCCCAAAACTTACTACAATCACTCAGTTCGCCCACGTATGAATACATTTCAACAATTAAAAGGAATCTTAATTAAATAGTTATCGGGCCCAATTTATTATAAATGGTATCCAGTCATGAACTAAAGTAAATGGAGGTTGAAGTTATAAGAAAAAGTAGCTCTTTCCTCCAGAAGAATTGTTGCACTGTACGCCCAATAGTGAGACAACCAGCATGACAGGACTTATATGCGCGAAAACATAGATGCCAGGATATTTCTCCGTTTGGAGGAAGAAATATTAAAATGTGTGAACATCGCTTAAAGAACCACGAGAGAGCTGACAGAAATCCCTTTCTTGTCTTGTTCAAACAAACACAGAGAGAGAGAGACAGACAGACAGACAGAGAAAAAAAGAGAAAGCATGGAAGAAGACGGGGAGAGAGCGAAAGAACAGAGAAGAGAAAACAAGGAAAGAGGGAAAGAAAAATAGTGCAAGACACGGAAAAAAATATTTGAACGCTTATAATCACACAGTCTGCGTCTCTCTCTCCCCCTACCCTCATATAGGTCTGTCTTCTGGTTTTCTCCATGTGCGGGATAAATCTCTTTCAGTACATATCACAAATAGAATTTATAGCGCTTAATTCCTAGAAGAAAATATTTGGAATGTCACTCGTGGAATCGATCCGGAGACCTTACGAATGAGAGTCTCACACGCTGACAATTTAGCTATACAGATCATAACAAATGTGTTGTTAAATCAGCCATTAAACTCGCTATCCTCAGCGGGTTATATATATATTAGATTTCAGAACTATTTTTCAAGAAAGTAAATCCCACTTGCTGGCGGCGCGCTTATTCACCAATCAAAACCGGTAAGAATAAATAGAAACTTATTAGAAATTCTGCGTTCAAAGTGCTTTTGGCAGAAGTGGGTGATGTAAACGGTTGGTGTTATATACAGCGCCGAGAGGAACAGTTGTCAGCTGCCTAACGTGGCGTATTGGTAGAACGCTTGCTCAAGAAATAAGAAACCCGGGTTAGATCCCCGGCAAGCGGGACAGATTTTTTATTCTTTTTTTCTTAAAAAATATATTTTGAAAAGTGCATTTTTTTGTAAAAAAAAGGAGGGCCTAATTTTTTTTTCATCTTACTGTCTAAAAAAATATTTTGCTAAATTCATATTTATCATTAATAATTGCTTTCTCCCACTTGTCGTAGATTATATAAAATTAGTGACCATGGATGAGGGTAGGTTAGGTAAGGTCAGGTTCGGTTATGTATCTTTACATTTTTGTTTCTGTCTTTCAAAATACATTTCTATCTGTTTGTTTGCGAACCTGACTTTACCTAACCCTCACTACCCCATAAGATAAAATGAAGTTTATGGGCGGTAACAGCACTATGGCTTACGCCCGTCCCGATACGGGAAAGACCCTTATCTTGGTCATGTCAAAACTTAGCTGTTTATTAAAATATTAAAAAAGAATATATAAAAGATGAAGATGTAAAATGTCTTCACACTCAACCTACTGGTGTAAATGGCCAGTATAATGAGGAAGCCTGTAAATGGGCCCTCACAAGATAAAACAAAATACACCATAAAACTTAACAGCTAAGGAGCATATTCATATAAAATAAACGGAAATCATAAAACTCTGAAAAAACAAGTAAAAATATTAACGTTTAAGTTCATATCTCGGTTTCCCTTTCCTTCCCACGAGATTAAAATCCATATCCATCAGGTGGTCCTCAACCATGTCGGAGGACAAAGATGAACTTGGTTGATGGATAGTATGTGCAGACTCTTCCTGAGCTAATTGTGCAGCCAAAACGTTCGTCAAAGTCTTAATGTTTGTAGCGAGAGGCGAAGTTCGAACTAATTTCGAGACTTTATAGGGACTAAAAGTAGTCTTAACCCGTGGAGTTCTAGAGCTCTGCACAAGTGCTTTTTGTCCCTGACTCTGCGTCGGCATTTTGCGAGGAGTCTCCGATCGTTTGGGCGGCTTCGGAGGGTCTACATGCACATCAGACTCGGTTTGAGTTGATACATTAACTGTCTGGGTACCAACCGAGACAGTTTTTACTGGTATCCTGGCTTTACAAGTGAAAACGCACCAGACGGAAGGGTGCGCTGAGACTCTCTTATCCGACGTTTAGCATCACCAGCGGATATTTTCTCTAATACCATGAGTTCTCTAATGCGTTTTTCCTCCTGAAAAATAGGACAGTCACGCGACCAGGCCGTGTGCTCACCCTTGCAATTAACAAACTGAGGTTTCAGTGACTTACAAGGATCCGCACCATGGCTACTGGTGCCGCAAATTGCACATACAGCAGAGGTCAAGTTACATGACGTGCTGGTGTGTCCATAATGTTGACATTTAAAAAAGCGGAGCGGACTTGGTATATAAGGACGGACAGGCACGCGATAGAAAGCTGCCTTCACGTCCTTAGGAAGCTGAGGCATGGCAAATGTCAAAATTAATGATACTGTGGGTTGTAATTGGCCAGTCTTTCTGTTGTTGATGCGTTTAACATTGACTACGCCTTGACTGGCAAGTTCTCTTTTAATCTCCTCTTCAGGAAGATCTTGAAGATCCCAACAAGTTATTATGCCCTGTGTAAAATTCAGTTGGCGGTGTGGCTCAACTACAACTTCAAGAGTTCCAATTGAGGTCATCTTCAGGAGATTATTTGTCTGTTTGTCAGTAGATGTCTCCACTAATAGCGTGCCATTCCGAAGTTTTTTAACATTGTGTAGCTCGCCTGCAACATAAGTAAGTTGTTTTTGAATTATGAAAGGGGATATCTTCTTCAAACCACCTGGATTATCTGTTTCGTTCTTTACTTTAATTACAAGATATTGTGTGATAGTGGGTACGATACTTGTCTGTTCCTCTACTTGTAGTTTATCTTCCTTGTCACTGGTAGATTCATTAGCTGTATGCGCCTTCTTACTTACGTCAGTGACTTTCTCTTCATTCTGTTTCTTCTTTCTCTGCTTTTCTTTTGGCGAAGGCGACTGATTTTTAGGGTGTGGTGGAGCCATGGTGAATGAAAGCCGTAAATGCCCACACTTCTCCGTCTTCGTTCTGAAGAGCCAACGAGGCTGCCGGGTACTACCCTCATCACCCTTGTCAGCAAGCTGGAAATCGAGGTGAAGTCCAATGACTTGGCGTCGAAATCACTTGCACTCCCGACTGATGGATACTTGGGACACCCACTCCCTCCCAGTGTTGGCGAGACCAAAGGTCCGAAGAGCACCCCAATGGCGCACTTCCCAGTCTCGACGAGCTAGACCATCCAAGAATCTGCTGTTAAGAACTAGGCGCTATCCAATGGTTCCGCCCCCTTTCCCCTGGGCCCAGGGGCCATCGTCAATGCAAGTACATCCTGTCACATCCTTGGTCATTGCGCGGAGGCGCAACTCACAGCACAAGAGGAGATGAAATGATGAGTCATCTGTGGATGAAGATGAGATGAATGTGAGTGTAACTCCTCTCTACTGGTCCTCCTTTCAAGCAGCGTAGGTGTTTAGCTGCGATGGCTGATTGCAGCCAGAAGAAGCCAGCTGGACGATGGGGTCGCCAATTCCCTACGCCGTTGTTGGCTGATTGCAACCAGCAGAAACCGGCCGGACGATGGGGTCGCCAATTCCCTACGCCGTATACGAGCAGCGATGGTCTGCTGCTCGGGCTATGTGATGGTGTCATCACGTTGCGGTTCGTAGACCTGCGATGGGGTCGCTAATCCCCTACGCCAGTGGGAAGTAAAAATGCTCAACAGAGAAGCACTGTGGCCCTCCCATAGGCAGCAACGATGTTAGCAGCTGCCAGGGCTGATTGCAGCCAGTAAAACTGACTGAGCACTTCCCGACGCCGGATCCACTACCCGATGATAAGTAAAAAATGCAACTCGTGGGGGGGGGGAAGAGCAGGCTTTAGCGAGCGGTGGGCATAAGCAAAAATGCTACATTGCATATGCCCACCGCTAACCGGTGGTTGCGCCCCCTGAGACTCACGCCACCCAACTCCCTTCGGACGCACCGTGCTCCCTTGCACACCACGCGGACCAGACCTAGTTTATGTATATATATCCTAGCTTTCAGTAGCCTTTATTTGTATGCCAAAGCAATTATGAATAATAAATGTCAACATATAAAATAAAGTTTGAAAGAAAAAGAAGAAGAATGTTGCCCCTGCCTGGATTCGAACCGGGGTTTGTTATGTAGTAAGCCAACGTATTACCGCTGCACTAAGTTAGTACGTAGCAGATAGTGGTTTGGTCGTTCTATTTATAGTGGATGGGGTCGGACCCTGTTACTATGACGTCGCAGGCAGTATGACTTCCAACCTTGTTACTATTTTCATCCTCAACTTTTGAGGGCGGGGCGCAAATATTTGTGATACCTTGTTGGTTAGTGGGCCATTGGTACGTCTCGGCCATGAATGTTTGTGTGTAATTTTAACTCAATTCTAAGAATATCAGCCGATACAGGTTCAAAAGGTATATCAAATGGAACTAGTAAAGTCCGCTTAGGGTAAACAATGTTTCAAAAAACTTTAGAGCGTTGGTTAGAAATCGGAGTGTCCTGGGATCGATTCCAGCAGTCGACTTTTCTAATTGAGGTTTTCAAAGATTTTTCCTCACCCATACCAGGCAAATGCCGTGATGGTACCTATAAATAGACCCTGGCCCACACCTTTCCGAATCTTTTCCCTTCCCTATCCCAGCCTGAGCCTTAGATGCTTAAAGGCCATAAATCAAATTAAAATTCATTGTCAATTCATATAAGTAATGTTAATTTAAGAACATATAGATTAAATCTAATTTGAATATATCGTGGTAGAAGAAAGTTACAAATAGGCGCAAAAATGTTATTTGAAATATTTATTATTTAAAACCTTTATAATTTGAAACAATTTAAAATAAAATTTAAAAAATAGACAATTGTGTTTGCCAGGTTTCAACTCATTAACACACTTTTCTTTTTTCTAAATGAAATAATCAGGATTCGAACTCGCGACCTTATGTACGAGAGGCAGACGCGATATTCATCAGACCACCGAGACTTGTTTATTCTGATTATGATAACACAGTATTTATTGTAAACTATCGATCTTGTGCGGGTCTGCGATCTCATAACAAAATAAATATTATATTTTCCTGCATTGCTGTTATAAACTTAAGATAGAAAAAAAGAGAGGAGCAAATCAATACGTTTTAATTAAAAGACTAAAAACGTGTAAGAGCTTCATCAACTAACTAATTTATTGGCTTCATCGGACACGCTGATTTGTATAAACAACAGCAACCTGTAACGAGCCAGCTATGTCGTTCCTCATTGGATCCTGCCAGTCAATCAAATACCGTCTACATAAAGTGTGTATTTAATTACCAACGTTCACTGATTCCTTCCCACCCCCTGTTCCAGTACATCTATGCATATCCCGTAGACGTAGTAGGAACAGGTAGTGGATAGGAGAGTCGACCGCTGGAATCGATTGCAGGACTTCTAACCAACGCTCTACAAGTTTTTTGAAACGTTGTTTACCCTAAGCGGGCTTTATTTGTTCATTCTGATATACCTTTTGAACCTGTATCGACTGATATTCTTAGAATTAAGTTAAAATCACACACACAAACATTCGTGTCCGATGCGTACCACTAACTAGGAACACTCCCGAGATGATAATCTGGCACAAGCGCAATTTTGCGCGGAATCGATGGTCCACTAACCAACAAGGCATTATACAAATTTGTACATTATTTTTATATGTTCACATTTATTATTCAAAATTGCTTTGGCATACAAATAAAGACTACTGAAATCTAGGATATATATATATATAAACTAGGTCTGGCCTGCATGGTTTGCAAGGGAGCACAGTACGTCCGAAGGAATGGGGGAGACAGACGATGACTGTATGTTTATAAGCGTTCAAATGTCATTTATTTCCATGTCTTGCGTCATTTTTCTTTCTCTCTTTACTTATTTTCTCTTCTCTGTTCTTTCGCACTTTCCCCGTCTTCTTCCATGCTTTCTCTCTCTGTGTGTGTGTGTTTTAACAAGACAAGGATGAGATTTCTGTCTAACTCTTTCGTGGATCTCTACATGATGCTGAACAAGTCAATTCTTTCTTGCTCCAAATGGAGGAATATCCTACATATTTTACACTGATAGAAATATTCAAAGACTAACTTGCCCCCCTCCCCCACATCTGACTGGCAATCGCCGCCCTTGCCTGCATGTAAAATGTACCACTTGCGCATTTGGAAAACAGTTTGAACAGTGACGCAACCAACCGGAGGGCATATGTAATGTTACGTGTTGTGTATTTACACGAAACACGATTAGTGTAATGCAACACAGCTCGAGAAGAGTGTTGTTAAGAAATTTCGTTTTGAACGAACAATTAAGCCTCCACACTCACAGGTATTATATGTATGAATGTTTTTACACTTAAAATGCGTATTTCTTATCTCATATTTTACTAGTATAAACAGTTATCAATTAGTTATTTCTCATCTTTGGGGCACAAACAGGGTTAAAGTCAAAATTGGCATGTCTTCTAAAATGTACCAGGTACCACCTAAAAAGACCTTCAGTTCAACAAGAAACCAGAAGAAGCTAATGGTAAGAAATTTCCAACCGTTGCCAGTGACAACTCAACTAGCTAGTGCCGCTGTGACTCAGTGGTAGAACTTTCACTTCTTGTACGTGCGGTCTCCGGTTCGAACCCGGCTCGTTCCATGTGGGCTTTATGGTGGAGAAACACCGTGTGCGTGGATTTTCTCAAGGTTCTCCCGTTTCTTCCCAGAGTTGCCTAAAGGTGTTAAAGAAAATTCAAATAAATTCAACTATAGCTGTTATTGCATTATATGCGAAGAATCGAAGATTGAAGATATGATCCAGTGTTTGATGTGTTGCGTCTGGTTTCATACCAAATGCGTGAAAGTAAGTGCGAAGAAAACAATATTTTATTGTGGTGATTATGGAAGTGAACAGAAATTGCTGATGCTTCAAATAATGTATTGTGTTAAAGAAAGACTTGTTTTGTTTCTTCAAGCAAGACTAAAATCGCCAAACCTCCCATATGTTTTACAAGCTATGAGATAAATAAATACATACGTTATCTTCTTATGATTTTCATCTTGTATTACTCCTCTAGTGGTATAATTTCTAGTACTTTCTTATAAATTGTACCATTTTGCATCTTTACACATATTTTGCGTCACAGCTTCTAATCCATAACACCTGGAGTTTTGAAAATGGGTACGTGTATGCGCAAAGAACCCAGCTACAATATACAGTCGTCACATTTCACTAATCTGCTATAGATTATGTATAAATCAAAACAATGATGAAAGTGGTGCGATTTATGTGACTTTCCCCTACTATATGTGCATAACCTCATTTTATTTATTATTTATGACTCATTTATGAATATTTGATTTCAAAATTTAACTTTATAAATTAGAAACTTTGTAAATATTTTGTTTTTAAATAAATAGTTTCTTGAGATGAGCGAGGAAAAATATAATCAGTTCACACGTCACCTTTGGCCCTAAAGATCTCCGAAAGAATGAGACTTATAAATGCTAAATTTGGCATAATCACCTCATGAATAGATTATTTTAGGTTATAGAAATAGGAGGTAACGTGTTGAAAGTACAATGAACAAAAGCGTATTAGAAATTAGGGATTGGACATTCCAATGACGTTGTTTCAGTTTTTAAACATGAAGAACGAAAAGTTTCCTCGCAGGAAGTTTCAAGAACAACCACATTCTCGTAATGGCGCTGTCCACGAAGAACAACTGCTCAAACTCTCTCACTTAATTACCGTACTAACACGGCTCTAAAAGCTTTTCTAGTACCTAGATATAGTAAGTACTTTTATAAATGTAATAGGACGAAATATGACAGAGAGAACATGATAAAACAACAACGATCAATTGTGATTTGGCTCATATTCATAAAAATAGCCGATGGACAAATTTTCTAGGTTCGAAACTAACAGAATCTGGTAATACTGAACCGTTATACTTAACATGTACAGTACAACATACGGGTCACCAATTTTGAATCTTTGGTGAAAGATTTGTAAGGAATCGCCATATTGTGAAACTGGTCAGACTTACAGAGTGTAAACTTTGGGCTATATTCTATGAAACCAAGTGGTGTGTATTTGTCCAAAGCAAGTTTTGATTGGATGAACTAATTTTCATGAAATATTTTTGCGATTTGTAGAAGATGTTTCTGTGGTGATCTTCTTGTAATATCTTCAACATAATAAAATATATAATAGCTTATTAAAACATTGCTTCTATATAAATGCACTAAAATATACACGTAGAAAATAATTTTTCTAGCTATTGATAAACCTTTATGAATTATATCCACAAAAATAAAATAAAAATGAATGGTATACGCAAAGAACAATCAAAACCCATTTTGGAAAGTGTGCATTTTAAAATGTAAAAAATTGATCTGAATTCACAAGTTTCCAAAATTGACTTTGATTGTTTGTTTTTTTCGTGGACACTTTCAAGTATTTAATTCTTGACCCCCACCCCCACCCATAATTATATGCGCGGTGTTTTCTGGCATGTTTTGTTTGGTGTTCGCGTGTTCCGACACGTGTTCGTGTTCGCGCGACACAAAATTTTGCTGTCCATTTAAACAAGAAAGTAAGTGGAGGTGAACAAATCATTACAGTCTTGCTATTGTCTTTTCTTATCATTGGCGAGATATAGATGGAAGTCGAATCTGGGAGACGATTCCCGAAAAGACGTTAGCTTGATCACGCGTGCGACTCTCTAGCGTTGGAAGAGGTCGCGAGGTTAGCAAAAATTGTATTCCTGACACGTCACGTCTTGACGCTGTTGCTCGTTAGCTTAAAATATTCAATCCTTGTGTAGAGGCTATAACTTTTCAGCCAATCTGATTGCGAGATTCCGGTCTGGTTTCAATTATCGATTGATCGAACTTATTAAATAATCGATCAGCGAAATCAAAGTTGAAGGCAATGAAATCAGAACTCGAAAAGAAAATAACAAACAAACGAGTTATAAAGTTGCAGATGAACAAAATTTAAAAAAATGATTGAATTTACGAAAAACAATCCATATTTGATTGACGGAACACCTTCTATATGAAAGAAAGGTGAAGAGAACTTGTGGCATGAATCGACGAAACTTCTAAAATCTGGAATTACTCCAGGATTTTCAATTTCGGGGTGTAAAGTCAAAATTGAAAGGGTATAAGTGGAGTTTTGCACGGTTTTTATCGATTTTTTACGGCTAAAATCTTAAAGGTGTTGTCGAGAATTTAGGGGGAGACACCCCCACACGGGTATCTGGTGGAATCAATTCTAAATTGCACGGGCAGTGGTTGTAAGTCTGAAAGCATTGGAAGTATCTACTTAGGTTTGTGATTTCCGGCTAAAATTTACTTTATCTACGCCAGCTATTGTGTCATATGTACGCTCCATACCGCGCATTTCCATGTAAATAATTATCACAGACACACAGCGACAGCCAATAAGCCAAAAACTGTTACGAAAAGCGATGTGACATTATTAATTCGTTAAATACTTTATTGAGTTGTTCAGTTCCAGCGGCTGACTGTCCTGATTGAGGTTTTCCCGCTTCATTTTCCTCCCTGTTTCGGCCCGAGCCTTAGGTGGAAGACCATAAATAAAATTTATGTTACAAGAAGTTGTTTTAGTTATAAATTTAGTTCTGAACTCTTACAAAAAAAATAATTGAAAAAATATAGTATTTTCTTTACTCTTTATGTCGATTTAACTTGTCATTTCAAAGAAGTTTTTTTTTTTTTACGTTTTAGTCCATTTATATTCTCAGGCTCAAGAGGGCTATTACCCTAAATGACACCTCTGGGTAAAATACACAATAGTCTTCATAAAATATAACCGAATCTAATTCAACACAAACTAGCCTATTCTTGTGTATTGTAATGAAATTCACAATTATCTAACCTACATCATTCACCAATTTTGACTTGTAGCTTTGAATTTCTAACCCGTATTAGCGAGGAGTTTTGTGCTGCACATTGATACATTTATAATTACTTCATATGTTTTGCCAATTGCAACACGAAACTATCTTGCAACTTATTCACTTTTCGCTTTGCATTTCCGGAGGACTATCTCAAGACCGCTAACCTCCCATCACAAAATCCTGTTGTCATTCACTCAATTTTCTACCATTTTGTTCAAGGAGTATGATTATACCATGAATGTAGATACGGCAGATGGATCGACTGGCCCAATACAATTAAGCTGGGTCAACTTGACGCTGGTTTTCGATTAATCTTGCCTGGTGAATTGGGATTTACTTGTCTTATTAATTGGCCTATGCCTGGGTATGTGGAAGCAAAGAAAGAATGAAGATTGGAATCTAGCTAAGGAAAAGAGGAGGAAGATTGGAATATTTTAAATAAGGTACTGTACGGAAAGTGATGTTCAGTTGTTGTTCTTCTTTAAATCAATTTCACCTTCCAGGTAATCATGGCTTGTACTGGCTTCAATTTCGGGTCACTAGAAGTAGATCCGTCTCCCGTATCGAGATCCATATGATTATACAAGATAATGTTGAATCCGGGATGTTAGCGCTCTTGAAACAGTCCTCCAGAAATGCAAACTGAAGAATGAAAAATTGAAAATTACTTTTGTGAAACAAGCCTCAGATGTGATGCAAATACGTGTTCTGATACTAATAGGATACACTGAGCATTTATTGCAATTTATTTGCCAGCTCGGAATAATACAGAATTGTTTAAAGAATAGTGTTGAAATTTCTATCAGTTACAATGAGCTGTCTTGAAAAGTGCTTTTTTTTGTCTTGATTGCTAGATTCATCAACAATCTGCAAAATATCCGCATGGTATTTGATATAAAGTTCTCAATGTTCCTTAGCAAAATCTTCAATAAGTATATAGCATTAAGTCCAAAGGGGTTGAAATTTTGTTGTAGTGCAGGCCGATTTCACACAAAATCAACTTCCGTCAACAGGTGGCAATATTTAATACAATCATATCTTTCATCATCCATCTATTTCAGCGATCTTGAATAGAAGTTTGCTTGCAAAAAATTACGAGATGCAAACAATAATATCAACCAGAAGAACAAATAATGACTGTCCGCAAATTTTAGTCACACCCAAATTAATCCTGTACACCAAATCTCACGGTAGATAGTTAACGTCTGCGACTATCCTCTAGAGAAGGTATGAATTACTGAATGCATTTCCAATATCCGTGAAAATTGACTATCGTGGTGCTATTTTAATGGAATGAATATAGATTGTCTATCATAGTACTAGTAGTAGCCTTTGGTTTATAGATTGCCCATCATAGTGGTTGTTGCTCCAATGTAGATTGACTACCGTGGTGGTCATCAGGCTGTTATAGATCACATTTTCCTGACTGTCGTTTAATGGTAGGCCTATATCTATAAAATAACACGTGCTTGCAAAATTCACGGCGGTGTTTTCCCTTCTGTTACCTGGAAAATACTCGAATTGTATTGTCGTGTGTTTTGATTGTTGGATAACAACTGAATGAATTATGAATATATAAAACAATGGTTTACAGCCTAAGGACAAGTGGAGCGTAGATGTGCTCCTCAAACTTGGACCCACGAGAGTTCAGTACGTAAACTCTTTACCAGCCTAAGTTTGCAGTGACGTAATAGCAATAGCTGTAACTCCCAAAGGAATACGCTATCCTGAACTTCTCATGTGATTTTACATGATTAAAAAACTTTGAGTAGCGAAACTGGTTTTCTGGTATTTTCTTGCACGCTATTAATATTAATAAAGTACATTACGCAAGTAAAACAGCTAAATATATGTGTATCTATCGATATAAACCATGGACGAAATTGTGACCAAATAAATTTTGAAGAGATTGCAACATTTTAGAACTTAGTAAGCTTGTTTTTGACCCGCGCAAATATATAATCCAAAGTGCTTTAGACAAATTCACACAAACATTGTCAAAAACAAATAAAGGTAAATATAACAGTTTTATTGTAATTCCTTCTTACAAAGTACCTGGTGCAGTTGGTACTATAGGATCTCTTTGATATAACACCATTAGGGTTGCCAACTATGGGAAATAGAATTACCGGTACAGCTAACTAGCTATGAGGGGTTGCATAAACCGCAGGGTATAGAAAGAGACCCAAAAATGCACAGAAGGGTAGAAGTGCTACTTGTTGTGCAGAAAAAAGACGTAATCGAAAACCAGGATTGGTGAACAATACCTAAAACACCACCTCGCACTGTAAAATATAAATATTGTAAACTAGAATACCTCAACTTGAACAGCTCAAAACTTGACGCAACTGATTAATATGATGTATTTTCCCAGAGAAAATATAATATCGAGTAAACCACAATACCAGCAACTCAAAGAAAATAATTAGAGCCATATAATGTAGGCCTACCTAAAAATTATTACCAGAAAATTTAATAAAAAATGGGGGGGAATACTTAACATAAATTGTGCAGAGAAAAGAAAATAATCCGCTTCTTTTTCTCAAACAGGACAAATAAAAATAAAACATCCAACAGACCGGGAAAAGGGTGAGTGGCAAATCTGAACTGGAAACTCGGATTCCAGATCTGACTATCGTCCCTGGCAGAGATTATCATAATTCATAAATAAAATAGCTGTCATATGTAAGGTCGGTGAGACTTCTGTATTGGCCACAGATTTTAATCACAGAATTGGTACAATTTCTAGCCCTACCGGTGAAATACCTGCATCCCTACCCCTGAATAATAATAAAAAGGAAATTAATAAGTTTTTACGAAAGAAGTTAAGAAATGTTTAATGCGCTTTCCTTCTCCCTCATAGTTAAGTATTACAGTTCTGGCAGTTATATAAAAGCACTGTCTGTAGGGTATTATTTTATATCACGTGCTGTCGTTCTAGATGTAAATTTAAAAAAAAAGTACTATACGCTAGACAAAGTACATTAATTGTATCTCGTTAATAAGTGGTAATATAATAAACGATAAAATTAAGGGAAGGTGTTCTATTATGAAAATAAAGGTTGACTCCGAGATTTTAGTTTTTTTATAGGTAGCCGCAAAATCTCTATGAAAGCCACGCGTAAGACGGTCTTCCAAAACAAAGGTTTGTGCCAATCAGAGGGTTAATCGCTACTTAGCTTCCTCTAGTGCCGTGTGTGTTGTAGTTAAATGATTTTTTTTAATTGCTCTCTGGTGCAAACATTTGTTTTGAGGTATAGACGGCTTGGAAGACGATCTGTCCGTAGGACGCTGAAAAGCTCCTTCGGCTTTGTCAGACTACTAGCCCTGCATAAGTGCTACGATAGCTAGGTGTAGCCCTAACTGTGGCATGACCAAGTCCCTGAAACGGGGCACACTAGTTTCTTATCGGAGCATTAGAGTGCTTGTTAGGAGTTTTGTA
Source organism: Lepisma saccharinum (assembly GCA_022664845.1). Taxonomy (NCBI): domain Eukaryota; kingdom Metazoa; phylum Arthropoda; class Insecta; order Zygentoma; family Lepismatidae; genus Lepisma; species Lepisma saccharinum. The sequence continues at coordinate 53,180 of JAGDQP010003976.1, read as the reverse complement.
GCCACGCAGTAGATGCATTGTTAGCATAAGGAATATTGCAGACAGCGGTTGGTAGTAATCGTCGTCCCTTATTGTTACTTGGCGATTCGAGAAGTAAAAGAAAAATATGCAAGTAAGCATAAGCCAGAGTTTTCGCCGTTAGAATTCAATACATACCTGTAAAGACATGAAACAGGTTGTTCAGAAATGGTATGTTCGTTTCAAAAAGGAAGATAGTTTGCTCCGATCCAGAATTTTGTCAGAACCATCAGAGTGGAAAAACAATTTCTCGGACACATTGCGGAGAGGAAGGCATGTGGAGAAAGTACCACCACTAATGGCCAAATGACATTAAAGGAAAATTGGGAGTTCGTGGAAAAAGATAGAAGCAACAAGAGTTAGCTATAAACTGTCACATCCGATCAGTGAAAATAATTGGTAGATTTCTAGAAATCAGTTTACATAAAATATGAACGCTCTAGTGATTTGGAAAGTCTTTCGAAAGGACGAGCGTGTGGTACAGACTGTCTCTATAAAGTACAAAGCTATACGAGTAAGATTTTCTTGTTTTGTGTGCACATATTAAACTAAAAGCAGATCTATAAACATTTTACCATCCGTGGATATATGTAAATATTTCTAAGAAAGACTGTGATTGATATAAAGTTTTTAGTTATTAACAATTTTCACTATTTTTATGTTGTGCCAAACATTCTATCACTCGAAAGACTCAATCCCTGTGACATTGTAGTATCCACAAAAAATACGTGCAGGGAAGAAACCGTAGTTATTGCCAACATAGTGTTCAATTATTATTATTTGAAGAAAAATGTATTTTAAGACTCACACAGGAAAAAGCCATTTACAAACTTTTTCACCATACAGAGAAGAAGCATGTAGTTTCAGTGTATTTATCTGCGTTGAATACTTTGAAATCAGCGAATCGTTACAAAATGTACAAAGGATACGAAGTTATATTGGTGTTTGTAATGACCAAAAGGATGTATGACGGACGTTATAATGTTAATAGTTCATTTATAAAAAAAAGTTAGATAAAAGCATACAACACACATTTATGCGTTGTTCATTTATGTTTGCATTACTCCTTATCATCCTAGCATATCTTTTAGGAACATTTCTATTATAAACTACGCTCATCTTGTTTTTTTTTAACGATACAGATACAATTTTACATCTTAACCAACTCCAGAACTGTTGACGATCCCTCACACGCCACAAATTGGAGATCACCAGTGTGGATTTAGAAGAAATGGATCCACTTTGGACTAGATTTTCACCTTGAGACAAATCTTAGGGAAGAAATGGTAATATAATGGGACGGTTCACCAGCTATTCATTGATTTTAAGAAAGCACATGATTCTATTGAAAGGGAGAAGTAATACAGTATCCTGGTACGATTTGGAATTTCGGAAAACTTGTTCAACTAATGAGGATGTGTCTCAGCTAGTACGTATATCCGATAAGCAGAGTACGGATAGGTAATAATATGTCAAAAATTTCGACATTCGCAATGGATTGAAACAAGGTGATACCTTGTCACCACTACCGTTTAACTTTGCTTTAGAATATGCGATTTTAAAAATAAAAGGGGAGAAAAAGGGACTAACGATGAATGGCTTGAATCAACTGTTCGTGTATGCGGATGATGTAGATTTAATAGGGGAAAATATAAAAGCACTACAAAGCAACACCGATGTCTTAGTAGAAACGTGCGATGAGATAGGTCTACAGGTAAACATAGAGAAAACAAAATACATGATAACAAGCCAAAACATTGAGAATGAAGGGAATAGATCCATAACAATTCAGAATGAAGGGAATAGATCCATAACAATTCAGAATGAGAGTATAGAGAAAGTAAACAAATTTAAATACTTGGGACCATATGCAACAAGTAAAAACGAATTCACGGAAGAAATAAAAAGTCGCTTAGTATGGGGTAACGCATGTTTCTACTTAGTCCAGAAACTCCTAACCTCGCGATTAATATCAGGGAAGTTGAAATTTAAAATATACAGAACGGTTATTCTGCTGGTAATACTTTACGCTTGCGAAAGTTGGAGTACGACTCTATAGCAGGTGAACATAAACTACGTGTGTTTGCAACTACGGCATTGAGAAAGATATACGAGCCGACAAGGGACGAGATGACTGGATAATGGAGGGGACTACATAATGACTTTACGACTTCCACGGACTTTACGACTGACCCGATGTTGTAAGAATAATGAAATCGCGACGACTAATGTGGGCAGGCCATGTAGCTCAGATAGGGAAAAATGATGATTATACGAGTGTTTGGAAAACTGGAGGGGAAGAGACCGTTGGGAAGACCAATACGACGTTGGGAGGACAATATTAGGAGGAATCTTTGAGAAATAGATGTTTGTGATTAAAACTGGGTTGATGCTGTCCAGGGTAGAATCCTATGCAGAACGTTTTTTTCTACGGCGATGAGCTTGCGAGTTCCGTAAGCCATAGAGTAAGTCAGTTTTTCATCTTGTACACTTGAAAGATAAAATAGTAGCGTCCTTGATTTCCTCTGAAATATAGCAGCTCTATTCCACAGTGACTTCAAGAATAAAATAATTAGTCTATCAAATGTGCTTTTGTTCTGCCAAAGGCATTCATTTCTTCGCTGCTTTCATTTAAACTCAAGATAAAAATCACTTTAAACAGAAATGTAAAATATGAATAGATTTAATGTATCACACAAAAGTTCAGGATTAATCATCTAATATATCGTCAAGTTTGAATTTAAAAACTAAGGTTTAATGGCAAAAAACATACCTAATATCACATAATTTTTATTGTAATTTTAGTAAGAGCTTTGTTTGTATCAGATAAATAGATCAGATCAGATAAATAGACCTAACAAAGACTATAAAAATAACATTATATTACAGTAATATGTCTCCTAAATCAGGAAACGAATCTCTGAAATTTGGAAACACTCCGTTCAATCTTATTCTACACAAATTTTAAAATTTCAATAAGAATTTTTGAATTCTCTGGTCTGCAAAAATATATATATAATTAGATTTGAATCTTCATCTAACTTGGTCGGGAATTTTAATATACTGCCGCTCAAACAGAGAGGAAAAATTAAATGATTTCTTCCGTCCCCCTTGCCCCCCCCCCCCCCTGTGTGCACGCCTATGAGAATAATCTACGGTCATGTTTGAAATCAGCAGTAAAAAGTAATTTGCTAAATAACTATTGCAATTTAGCTTATCGTAGGAATATTAAATGCTTATACGTAATAAAGCTTGTAACGAAATGAAGCTGTAAATAAATTTGGCGCCAAAACCTTACGTGATAGAACAAATCTGATGGCATTTCTGAAATTAACACCAAAATTTCATTCTATTTTCTGAAAAAAAGCCTTCAAGACGGAAAAAATGTGTTATCTAACGGAAGACCATTAACGTTAATGAACAACACGTTACACAATGTTTTAGTACTCAGTACATTCTAACGCTAGTCTTCTGTAAAGTCGTATGGGTGAATCCCCGTTCGCTTTGTGCCCCAGAAATTCACAATAGCTCTAAGTAATTAATTTCTGCACAAAGTTTACACAAATCTCGTTCTTCGACGTTGAAATCTTCCACATAAATAAATAATCTATTGTTTGTTAAAATATTTTCTTTGTACAAACTTCGACATGTAACACGTCCTTTGATGGAAGTACTATTACTTGCCCTTTTAAATTTACCAGAGTTGTTGAAAGTCTAACAATGCCATCATACCAGCTCTCTCTTTATCTCCTTATGACTTCAAATTGTCTAATAGCCATTTGCTCATACTGCATTAACAGCTCACAACGTAATGACCAACGAAATCTATTACGTCAGAAAGTAAGACATCTGATGGTCTTGTCTGTTCAAAAGATGTTGGACATGTTACTGCCCGACGGTACTGATAAGCCACTGCTATAAAAAAAAATCTACTGCCTTCTGAGTTCAGACTCTATTTCAGTAATCTGAATTATTATGATTATTTCAATTTTATTTATTTTCGGAGTGATCTACTATCGTTCATCAAGCTATTAACAAGTCCTCTCCCCTTTCTAGAAAGCACAAAGGCAATGAGGTTCCGGGGAAGTGCCTGGGAATTTCCCCCCTTCAATTACCACACTGCTTTACCCCACTATATTTACTGCTACGTTTTAATTATCACAGTGTTATACAACATGATAATTTAGAATCAGAAACTTTGAAGACGAAGATATAAGTCCGTTAAGCTTACAAATTCACAAGAAATAAGCTACAAATATAAATTATACGGCGCGCTGACATCAGGGCTTCAGCCAGGATTTTCAGATTGGGGTGTGTGTAAAATCAAAATTGGAAGGGTGTAAGTGAAGTTTTGTACGGTTTCTAACGATTTTTCACAGCAAAAAAATTAAAGTTGGGAGGGGGGGGGTTGTTGTCAACACTTTGGGGGGTAAACATCCCCCACAGGGGGGGAGGGCTGGCGGAATCACTGTCTGACATAAGATAAGGTTTCATTGAATAAACCACTGTGAAAGATTGAAAATATTTTCAATTATTTCAGAAAATATCTACTTAGAATCTCGACATAAAAAACGAACCCCATTTTATCCAAGATTGCCTCCACATTTTATGATTTCAGGATGGCTCTGCTCATTAATTGTACAGGGTCAAATGAACTACAACGATATTACAAGTAAATAACTGTAAAATAAGGTAAGGTACTTAAAATTTTTAGTCCAGGTTTAATAAATCGACAATTGAACAACAAACTTGATGTAAAAAAATAAATCGAAGGTAGAAAAATTTTGAAACTACTCGGAGGTACGCTATCCATGAAAATACCACTCCATCCGAAGAAACTGTATCTGTCAAAACATTCAGTCAACTCCCATTTGATGGCACCATAGCAGGCCGACCTGAGGGAGTACAGCTGCCCGTTCTGTCAAACTCTTCCCTCTACGTAAATTATTCACTAGATAATAATACATGTTCATTTTTCCTCTTATACAGTCCTTACAACACAACGTGCTAATTTTTTGTTTATTTTCTTTTTCAGGTTACAAGAATGGAGTACCAAGATCCTTCACAACTATTGGATTTCGTAAACAGAAGTGCTATACAAGTAGCATTTTTTATGGAGCTTGGAAAGCAACTAGCGCCACCAGTCTCTCCCACACGACAAAAACATCTGAACATCATACCAATGCTAACAGGTCACACTGTTGAAACGCATTATTTATTACATAACTCTAGAACAAATTCAACTGAAAAGTTCTCCAAAATATTCAAGAGATATATTGGAAGCTACGGGTACCATAAACCGTGTACAACTGAACAAACTGGAAAATCATTTGCAAATTACATCAACAACTTTGAACATAATGAATCCATAACTGAGGAACAGTGTTTACACCAGAACGATAACATTACTATTAATGAATATCCTTCATCAGCGGCGGCTATGCCATACACTGACATTAATTTGTTTTATGATAATTCTTTGTATGAGACCATACTCGACACTAATTAGTAATTTCAAGAGGAACTTATTACTTTTCATTATAACACTGTCATTACTGTGAAATAAGTGTACACTGGAAAAGGTTTACGCACATTCCAAGACAGATATAAGAACCTGCTTACTCTCTGCTGGGTATATCACTGTCAGGAACCTTCCAAACAAATCTGTCTTTCTGAAAGAGACGTTACATGTTCGTTGATAACTGTAAGCCCTTTTATTTTCTATAAGTTTATAAAAGTCTTCTTACAGATCTGCTTACTATAGTAAGTGCGTTACGGTGAAAATGTATCAGCTTTCTTATTTGCATCCTGATTTCCCAAACTGTAAAACTATAAAAGTAACACAAAGCTATCACGCTGTTTTAATATCTTTTCCTGTTAGAAAAGTGGAAAGATTCTGTAGTTTTGCTTCATCAAACTTTTATTTCTAGTTTTTTAAAGCAACTGATAAAGATAGTAACCCGACTCTAGCTTGTTATATCAAATTTCATTCTTCACTTTAAGTAAACGTCCTGCAAACTTATGAAGTGCAAATATCATACTTGTTAACTTGATGCAAAGTTACTGCAAACGTACAAACCATGACATTCCACCATTGTATCCTTGCACCAAGTGCGCCATTACACACTCGCTGCACGTTTGTATAGTGTAAGTTTCATTGTAAGTTTGTTTCCAGTTTAAAGAGGCTTGCAAACTGTCCTGTCAAACTGTTTGCAAACTTGCACACTTAACGTGTCGAAATAGTTGCAAACCTATTGTAAGTGTTCATTGGTAGAGTTCTCATGTTTTCCGACCTCCGTGTATTCTTAAGTTTGCAATCATTGTGACTATCACAAACTTATACGGGATACATTCACCCATAGTTTGTGTGTAAACTATACTCACCAACCCAGGTTGTTGTATATAAGAAGTTTAAACAAAGTTAGGCGGAGCTCAGTCGGGGGACTGCGCACATGTGCTATCGCCAGGTGTTAGCAGCGGGCGTCCTATTTAGATAATCAATGCGTGCTTGAACTCGTATCACCGAGACATTTCTTTAACGACATCTCAACCACTTCTTTATCAATAGTAGTTCCTGAATTCGAAGTTTCTAGGGGGAAATTTATCTCCATATCTAGGGACTCACTCATCCAATCTGGATGACCTATACAGGTCTGAACTTGTCTCGTCGTAATCTTTCCAACGACACATCAACCACCTTCGTACCTCTAGTCTGAGGTAAAAGTTCTCGAGAGACAAACGGACATAGCGATTGTATAAGGCTTCTCAGCATTTGTTGCTGAAGGTTAAAGGCAACATAACTGATTGTAACGTTACTTCAAACAACGAAGTTTGAGAGTTCAAACTAAAAAAAAGTATATCTTCCATTGATAAAATTATTAAAAATATGATAACAGATACGAAAAAAAGAGTATTCTAACTATAGTTTAAAACTAAGAACAAGTTTTGCAACTTCCTCTTGAGGTGTCGTTGGATGAATTCGTATATTTTTCGAATATACCGTATATATAAAATCAAGTATTATCTATGATGAATTTTTTGACGTGCTATATAAAAAAAACTTTCTAGTAGCCTCCCCCACAAAAGTAATGACAAGTAGAAGCAGAAATTAGCAATGAGAGAAATTAGAAGAAATAAGGGAATGCAAAAGAAATAATACCGTTTCACGAGTGCAGCACATAAAAATAGTAATTTTGTAAGAATTTCATATACTTTATTCATAAATAGTGTCCTCAAATCGGTCACCATTAAAGGCAATTTAAATAATCTGCCGGCTTACATGAAATAACATATACAATTATCAAAAGATGTTTAGTATACAGTGGCGGCTCATCAGGTGAAGTTTAGCTACACTTATCTTGATATGTATGAACTAAATTGGTATTAATAAATATAAATTGGATCAGAAAGTCTGTCAACATCATCTAAGATCGGACAGTGGCATTATCAGTATCCTGTTGAAGCCCAGAAATTCCAAAATAAATGATAGTAGGAACGTGTTCATGGATGAACGTTTTGATAGTATGTAACCGTGTAATATCGTTTGTGACTGTGGTTTCACAATCTTAAAGGTTACTGTGTCTCGGTAGAAGGAGCGCACCCTGCGAGAGCAAAGCAGATTGAATGAACTGGATTGATATTTGCTAGTATTTATCAGGATAAGATTCATATAAAAACACTTCTGCTGGAAGGATCCTACTAGAATCCAGACAATAGTTTTTATTCCAATACAAGATGAGAAGAATACACTTTTCCACAACACTGTAATACTTGAGATGATAGATTTGAATCGTCCAATATTAGTATCGTTTAACAAGTATTTATACTATGCCAAAAACGTAATAAAAGATATACTCATTCCACTGTAACGATGTTTGGTTTTCTTTTTTGTACGAATTCTCAGTACGCGTACGCCTTAATCTTCACTCACGAACTTACAACCTTATGGAGACGCTACTGATACTGTCCGCATTCTGTTCAGACCTTTCTTCCTGCAACTGACTTATCCATTAGAGTGCAGAAGATACGCATCCTTAATATAGTAACAATTTCTCCCTGCATGAGCAACTTCCTTCCTTCTATGTTAGTCGTTGGTAAGCTCTTTGGAGTGATTAGTGTGCCCCAATCCACGACTTACATACGTAGTGGCGCTACTACTAACCAACGCGACCTCACTAGAGCTGACGAAGAATTATATCCCAGGCGCTAACAGCAGCCAGTGGATAGTTTGCTAACTTCACAGCTGTAGAATACCAAAACTAGGTAATATAAGCATATAGAGGGTTATTCCTATTCTCTGTTTCCTCTGACTGTTCGACACCAACTCTCTCACTACTACACAGTCGATGCAATAACTTAAGGCGTGTGGCGAACTTCAAAGCATAATATCATTATCAGATTTTCATTGAATTCGAAATTTCTAAGTGTGGATCAGCACGAAACATTATCTTTTATTAATAGACTAAAATTATTAACACAATTCTTTCTTATAATTAGTTTTTTAATGCTAACTTTTCACCATGTGTGTTCGTCCCCTCTAGCGGCCTTCTGAATAAGTTTAGTTTCTGCCGCTTGAGCATTATTAAAAGCAAAATGAACATATTATTTATAATCAATGATTGGCGTAAATATTCACTTCTTGTGACGCTAATCTAGAACCTTTATACTCTTAATATATGTTTTTAAAACAAATATAGATAACATATATACAAATGAGCAAACGCACAGAATATAAAAAGTTTATCGCGTGCCCTGTTTTTCATGTACAGGCGCTCCCTGTCACAAGTATTTCACCTATTATTTGTGTCACGAGCCGCCACATTTATGAATACGACTCGCTACTCTTATAAACATTACTACCTTTAACCCTTTTGGCAAACATACTCAAAACTGGAGAATTTCCTGCTGAGTTTAAACTATAGTTTCTTCAACGACTCGTGAAGCTTGACCCCATTTTAGCACTTCCATCATTCAATGAAACTTGGCGATTTGTGTTCGGCTGCGACCCCAGCTATAGAAATAGAATTAGCTTCTTTACCTCTGCGCAAGAGAATATCGTATCTCGCGTGTACACTGTTGCCTACTTTAATCTGTATTGAACGGTGTTGATTATTTAAGTTTAAAAAAGTTGTTCCCATTGCTAATGTGAACACGCCTTCTGGCAGGACATATGGAAACGTTAGGGTGGAGAGGCGTCCGATTCCTAACGGAGTCATCCGAAACTACATGCTAGTCATCCTCCGCTATGATTCGTTGGGAGTTCAAGCTTCACAAGACGCTGAGTCAACTATAGCTATAGTTAAGCTATTATATATTTAATAGGAGACGATATAGATGCACTACAAAGTAACACCGATGTCTTAGTAGAAGCGTGCGATGAGGTAGGTATACTGATAAACATTAAAAAGATACATGATAACAAGCCGAAAATACTGGGAATGAAGGAAATAAACAATTAAGAATGAGAACATAGAGAAAGTAAACAAATTTAAACACTTGAAAGCCCGTAACACGTAAAAACGAGGTCACAGAAGAAATAAAAAGTCTCTCAGTATCGGGCAACGCATGTTTCTACTCATTCCAGAAACATCCTAACCTTGCGATTAATATCAAGAAAGTTGAAAATAATACAGAACACTTTACGGTTACGAAAGTTGGAGCAGATGAACATAAATTACGAGTGTTTGAAAATAAGGTCCTGAGAAAGATATATGGAACGAGATGTCTGGGGAATGGACGAGACTGCATAATGAAAAACTTCACGGACTGTACGATTCACCAGATATTGTAAGAATAATGAAATCGCGACGACTAAAGTGGGCAGGCCATGTAGTTCAGATGGGGGAGAAACGAAGATTATATTCCATCGTGGTTGGTAAACCGGAGGGATAGAGACCATTGGGAAGACAAGAGACGACGTTGGGAGGATAATATTAGAAGGGATTTTCGAGAAGTATGTGTTTGTGATGAAAACTTGCTTGACTTTGCTCAGGATAGAATACTCAGAACCTTTGTTACTGCGGCAATGAACTTGCCAGTTTCGTAAGCCATAGAGTAAGTAAGTAATCATACAAAAAGAAGGAAATTACCGTTTAATTTAGTTACTTCTTGCAGTACGTAAAATACTCGTAAACCATCGATAGAGTTCTAACTAAATATCCTTGTCGATCCTACGATAATTTTGTACTCCGAACACGGATTTTTGAAAGCTAGTAATCAAAAACTAAAAAAAGTAAATAAACAGTTCTGCGTCATATCTTCCTGAAACATGTTAAACTTCGACAAAATACTATAAAAATGGCAATGTAAGGATCCTCAAGTGTCACACAAATGACTCGAATCATAATTGAAAAACAAAAAAATCCTTTCGGCAGGCCTAGAGGCTGAGGTAGATTTCGAAGTGTGTTTGATTGAATTTATTGGGGCAAGTGCAGAATAAAAACACTTTAATATACTTTTATCATTTTATTTTCATTATAAAATTGTAAATACGGTAACTAATTACCCTAATAGGTTAACTAATTACCGTGCGAACTTTTTGTTATTAGAACTGAATGCAGTGATATTCCAATTGAAATTAACAGGCCCAATGAAGACCGCCACCTTATATACCCCTAACGAAATATGAGCGCTATCGATAAAGATAAGATAAAATGAATTGTATGGGCGGTAACAGCACTATGGCTTACGCCCGTCCCGAAATGAGCGCTATCGAGAAACTAGTTATTGATGTATAGATTAATCGTCAAGATCTTTTCAACGTTACCCCACAAGACATGGTTTTAAAGATTTCGAATTTCCACCCCCACCCTCACTCGTACCCCCATAACCCCTGAATTGTTACTGTCACCGTAATCTTCTTAGGGAGTACTATAATGTATGCAAAGTTTCCCTATAAACTCCATAGAGGCTGATATAAGATTTTTTTTCAAAATTTCAACATCCTCTATCAACCACCCCCTTGGGCAGATTTTGCTCATTAACAAACTTAGCCGAGCTATTTAGACTAGAAATGACATAGTAAAATTTGTTTCAAATACCTTCAACATTATGGCCGCTAGCGTGTAAATACATGGTACAGATCTCAATAGGCACATTTTTCTTCTACCTAAAAATAGTGGTTGAAGCATCAAATTGAATCACTGTTTCTTGGAAGCATGCTTTCGGGAGGGGTGGGGGCATTTCCCCCGGAAGTTTTCAACTGATACCCCAAAATAAAATTAGTCTTAACACTTGTATTACTCATATGTATACTGAAATAGTATATAATAGCACATTCTATAAACATTGTTCATGTTATTTTGAGGTTAACTAAGGAAGTACGATATATTATTAAGTAAAATTATTATTTTATATCTGGTGTAGTAAAAAGTAATCCATTATTTTGCCAATAGATGGCTTCAGTGATCTGTAGCTCGCGTTGTATAAGTCCGATCGGGTTCAACGAGATGGCGTTCAAACGATGAGATTGCGTACTACAAACACTGTTCAGATAGTTGTGATGAGTTGATTCAGTGTTGTGTGAGCGCGCGTCAAAATGGACACTAGCAAAGAGAAAATACGCTATATTTTACAGTTTTTCTTCGATAAAGGCGAAAACGCAAGCCAGGCGGCTGCAAATGTGAATAGTGTTTATGGTCCTGATACTGTAACAGCCAATCACGCGCAATTTTGGTTTCGTCGATTCCATTCCGGTAATTTTGACGTCAAAGATGTACCATGCACTGGAAGGCCAAGTGTAGAAAATGTCGATAAAATCATGGACATTGTCGCGTCCGACCGTTATGTAAGCACTGTTTCGATTGCCCAAGAGCTAAACATTGCACAAAAAACCGTGTGGAACCATTTGCATAAGGCTGGATACACAAAGAAGCTTGATGTATGGGTGCCACACGAATTAACGCAAAAAAAAACTCATGGACCGAATTTCCATCTGCGAATCGCAACAAAAGCGACCCATTTCTGAAGCGGTTGGTGACTGGTGATGAAAAGTGGATCACTTACGACAACGTCACGCGAAAACGGTCGTGGTCGAAGCGCGGTGCGCCGGCGCAAACGGTGCCCAAGCCAGGATTGACGGCCAGGAAGGTTTTGCTGTGTGTTTGGTGGGATTGGCAGGGAATTATCTACTATGAGCTGCTCCCCTACGGCCAAACCCTTAACTCGGAACTATACTGTCAACAATTGGACCGTCTGAAGGCAGCAATCGCCCAGCTTTGGAAAATAGGAGAGGTATTGTGTTCCACCAGGACAACGCCAGGTCGATAGTGACTCGCCAGAAGCTCCGGGAGCTTGGTTGGGAGGTTCTTATCCATCCACCTTATAGTCCGGACCTGGCACCGAGTGATTACCATCTGTTCCTGTCCATGGCGAACACGTTTGCTGGTAAAAAATTCGCTTCAAGAAAGGCTTGTGAAAATCGACTGTCTCAATTTTTTGCCAATAGGGACAAGGGCTTCTATGAGAGGCATCATGATATTACCTTCCAAATGGCAACACGTTATCGAACAAAACGGCGCATATGTGACCTAAATCGGATCATTCTAACTATGGTAAGTCAAGCCTTCAATGTCATGCAAAAATAATGGATTACTTTTTACTACACCAGATATATTAGTACATTGGAGTCGATATACATTATTTATAATTTTCGTGAGCCCCCCACGAATGAAATCTTCTGAAAGAAACACTGAATGCAACATATAGTATTATGCTTTTCCTCTATTCTGCAAATATATTACATGCGGAGTTCCTCAAGGATCAACGCTAGGCCCCAATCTCTTTTTACTGAATATAAATAACATGTTTATCAATGTAAACAACGCTGTAATATGTTCATGTCCAGACGATATCAATTGGACGGAAGAATTCAATATCAAACTTTTGTGACGGATGTTTTCAGAGTTAAATTCATCGGAGTAGATATTAGTAATGATGTAAATTGGTCTTTCCATATTAAATAACTGTTAATAAATAACGTAGTATGCTATTAGAACAACAAAATCAAATAGACTGTAGGTGCTTCAGCTGCTAAAAGTTTGTTTATTCCACGGTTTCAATTCGTTATAGGGCGGATCTCGAAAACAGCACAAACAGTGATCTAATATGGAAAATTTTAAAAGAAAAGTGTTAAAAATATTGAATAACGTTAAACATAATATAACAAAATCTGCAAATATTAACATTACCATCTCTGTACATAAATGAAGGATTCAAAGAGAATAAAAACATATTTACTACAAACGTTAAAGAGTTACAAGGATTTTCATATGATTGCTTTCATAGCTAGGAAAAGGATTCTGTTCCGTACAATTGACAAGGTTATACGTATTGCTTGCTTCTCAAGTATCTTTTACCCACATTTCCTCACTTTTCTAATAGAACTGATGAAGCGTACATCTGGCTGCGTGAAATTATCGAAAATAGTATCTTTCTTTTTGTTTGTATTCTTAAAGTGTACATGTTTAACGAGGAACATTTGGGGAAGCAATCAAATCGAAGGATTTCATGTTTATACACACAGGACAACAGGATTTTAACAATATCTTTAAAAGAAGGGTTAAAAAAATTTCTCCATTTATTTGAGAATATATGCAAATGAATTAATTTAAGTTCACGTAAATCAAAGAAAAAAATATAATTTTTTTTAACCAACCTTTTATTTAAATGTACAAAAGGTAAAAAAAAAATGATTCTGGCCTAAGTTACTGCTGTAGAATTCTTTCACTTTTATTAAAATGTGCAAAAAAGAAAATAAATAAAAAAATCTTTATAAAGACATACTTTTCTTAAACAATTCATACTAAAAAGCAAAAACTAATTTTGTTTATGCATGACTAAGAAGGAAAATATGGGGCGCGTTCTCATATACAGTCACTTTATAAATTCTTTAATTGGCGCACCCTCATGCTTTTCTTTTTAGTCATGCATAAACAAAATTATTTTTTTACTTTTTAGTACGAATTAGAAAAGTATGTCTTTGAAAAGCTTTTTTTATTATTCTTTTTCGAGTTACTTCAGTGTTCGGATACTTTTTCTCACGCTAATTTTTGTGCCCCAAATTCTAATGTGTTCAGTAACCAGTGAAACGCAGCATCACTTTAGGCTAGTATTTATTTTAGGATAAAGAAGTTCATATTTTTTAAAAAAATATTAAAATATGCTTTTAAAATATATGAAAGTAACAATGGAATATTGTATGGCCACCCGACTTACGTCGCTGTGCAAAATTTCACCATTGTATGACATCAAGAAATGAGTTAAATTAACGTTGCAAGATTTGAGGACACCACAAAGCATTGTGAACTAAAGGAAATTCGGTAAAAATTAATAATTTTGATATTGGTCTAAATGACTGCCTTAGAACATTTCCCTCACAAAACTAAAAATAGAAGCTTCGGTGAAAATCTCTTATGTATAAAACTGAAAGTGACTATGTGTGCGTGAGCATCACGCAAAAAGTAGTTGACCGATTGGAATGATTTTCCATACATGATCAGACACTGGATCGGAATGGGAAGTTATCATATCAATTTGATTCTAAAATTATAATCGAACATCTAATTGTCCATTGACTTTCAATGGCAGTAGTAAATAATGCAAAATTTTAGAGCAAAACACGCGGCATCCCACACTACAATGTTGTTCCACGGGTTCCCTACCTCCAAGTGGTAAAAATCTGGCATTGTTGGACGGGTTGACTACCTCCAAGTGGTAAAATCTGGTATTGTTCGACGGGTTGCCTACCTCCAAGTGGTAAAATCTGGCATTGTTCGACGGGTTGCCTACCTCCAAGTTGTCAAATCTGGCATTGTTCGACGGGTTGCCTACCTCCAAGTGGTAAAATCTGGCATTGTTCGACGGGTTGACTACCTCCAAGTGGTAAAATCTGGCATTGTTCGACGAGTTGACTACCTCCAAATGGTAAAATCTGGTATTGTTCGACGGATTGACTACCTCCAAGTGGTAAAATCTGGCATTGTTCGACGGGTTGACTACCTCTAAGTGGTAAAATCTGGCATTGTTCGACGAGTTGACTACCTCCAAATGGTAAAATCTGGTATTGTTCGACGGGTTGCCTACCTCCAAGTGGTAAAATCTGGCATTGTTCGACGGGTTGACTATCTCCAAGTGGTAAAATGTGGCATTGTTCGACGAGTTGACCTCCAAATGGTAAAATCTGGTATTGTTCGACGGATTGACTACCTCCAAGTGGTAAAATCTGGTATTGTTCGACGGATTGACTACCTCCAAGTGGTAAAATCTGGTATTGTTCGACGGGTTGACTACCTCCAAGTGGTAAAATCTGGCATTGTGCGACGGGTTGCCTACCCCAAAGTGGTAAAATCTGGCATTGTTCGACGGGTTGCCTACCTCCAAGTGGTAAAAATCTGGCATTGTTCGACGGGTTGCCTACCTCCAAGTGGTAAAATCTGGCATTGTTCGACGAGTTGAGTACCTCCAAGTGGTAGAATCATCTTAGGTAACACACCCCTAACAAAGCTCATTGGTTACTGTTGCCAACAAATTTTATTCATCCCGCATAACGGGAGGGGTAATAAGCTAATATTGAATAACAACAGCTATGCAAAAGCTAATTACTGAACGGCATGTTTTTGTCTTGACTTTTAATCTTGATACATTTCAATATTTAAAACCCCACGCTTTAATTTTTAATCATATGAAGGAAATCTTTTCAGGCAGTCCTTTAGGTCATCATTTTTTTTTTTCATTTTAGGATATATTAATAAAAGTGACGAAATTCTTGTATGGCAGCAGTGTCCTGTTTCCTGGGGAGGAGGACGGGAGGTTGCCTGAGTTTTTTGACCTAGTGCCTGTGGATTTTATCCAGTGTCGTTGATTCCGAATGTAATCGCAACCAGGAATAACATCTTTGTATTTCTACCCAAACAGGTAGTATACTAGTTTTAGAATCTAATTTATAACAAATCGAACACTGTACAGCAGTAATTTAGGCCGATATCAAAATTATTTTTTCCTTTTTAATAAAAACTTGTTTATTTTTATTTTTACTATATATTATTTTATATGCTTTCAGCTTTTAAGAATTTTAATCTTGATTACAATGAGAACTGCGGCGTCCGGAGTACCTCCAGGACTTGTCCCAGTACTCAGATTCCAAGTTTAGTGCGGATAAGGACAACGTCATGAAATATTACCTTTTCGAAATTAGTTAGTAATACTGAAAACTGTGTCGCCCCGAATACCTCTATGACCTCTCCCAGTACCATCCATAAATCAGTGGATGCGTCTAGATTTGTAAACTGGTTGGCAAAAATGGCAACTGGGATGCTTGGGGAATGGGGATACGATCCTACCAACAATCGCGAAGGTTCTGGTCCCTTGATTGCATCCCTGGCAAACATGCATTCATTTTTACAAAATCGATTGCTAACACTGACAACTGGGTGCATAGGGTTGGCAAACCCCACAGTACTTTTCTATTGCTCGAATACTGTTTATGTCAAGTTTGACGCGGATAATCATAGCGATATGAAAGCAAATTGAATTTTTAAATGGTTGGCAACACTGACAACTGCGGCGTCTGATCATGACGGTTCCAACGACTCTGAGCTAGTCTTGCCAAGATTCTTCCAACTCAGCCACAAAAGCCAATATCTTGTGATTCATGATATATACTTTCTGGACACGGTCAGATGGACGGAGCGAGCGGGATTATAAGGTACTTTTTCCTATAGCTTCGCTATGAAGGGACCTAAAAAGAAAATGATATTTATATCATGTTGTTCTAAACAGGCATGTACCCAGAAGTTGGTTTCCGGGGAGTAGGATCCAGTGCCTTCGAGGGAGGTTCGAGGTCTGTCTGGGTGTGAAATTTACGTACAATGCAGATCATTTTGCCAAAAATGATGCTAATTTTACACACACACAAAACAGGGGGTTAGGACCCCCCATTCTATCCGAATGTCCCTGATTCTTGCTGTAAACACACAAACACGCAGACAAAAGCAGTATATTTCGACCTCCATGAAGTTTTTCTCAACCAGAAAGATAGAGATATGACAAATACGTGTACGAAGACAAAGTGCAGCGATAGTAGTGCAACCTAGCGGACAAATGCATGAAGTATGGAACATCTGACTATGCCAATACGTGCAAGTTTCAGGTTGGGATTGTGTAAGGTTATGTATTTAAAATGCTGTGCAAACGAGGGGCGGAGGAAGATTTTAAGTCCGGTTTCAAACGCTGAATACAGGCTCCTTTCCACAGACGACGTGTTGAGTAGAGGTGTTGATGGTAGGGGACAGAATGTGTATTGTACCAACACGGAAAGACAAATAAAAAATGGTGTTGTGTGACGAAGTGGGTAAGTTCACTGGAGCATCTGGTTTGCTGATTGCATAATTGTTGTGAAGATGTTAATTCGAGTGGTCAAGGATCCGTCTGTTTCCTCCACATGAAAGACATCACGGGTTAAGATCTAAATTATATTACAGGTGTAGCATATACCCTTGGGATTTAAGGTGTAGTGGCCACCAGCCGTAATGATAGTGACCGTAGGAGAAGTGATGACGATGGAGAAGGTCACACATCGAAGTCTCTTGCATATATGGATACTGGTTGGCGGTGGTAGGATTCGTACGGACTAAGATACACGGAGCAATAAATTTCTATTCTATTCTGGCTCTAAGATTGAAAAGACGAGGGTGTTGAAAAACTATTCTTGGTATGATGGGAAATAATAATTCTGTGTTTGAGTCGGATTGGAGAATGTGAATGAGGTAATGAATTTTTTTTTTTTTGTTAGTTTAGAATGAAACTGGGAGATTAACAGCCATTAGATTCGGGAGCGTGGGTGGGTTGAATGTGCAAAGATGCCCGTCGGATCTGGCTGATTATAAGGTTAGGTGAGTGAGTAGGCTCGGTTGTAGAGGTAGTCGAATTCAGGCGTTGTCCTCAGAAGATAAGGGAGAAAGGAATCGCTTTCTTGGTGTGGTAAGAATGGAAACTTTAGTATTGTAAATACTGCCTATGGTTGGTAGGTTTTATTTGAACGGAAGTCATGATGTCCCTGTCAAGGATTTTTTTGTTTGTCTGTTTGAAAGAACCAAATGAATTGGACAACACTGTACTGTTCAGCTGTTCTAGGAACTTGTTGAGACAGTTTTTATGATCAATCTGGCCGTAACGTGAAGATGGCATCCATAAAACGAATCCAAGGTAATGGAAGTCAAAGACTGGGTTCGTAGGAAATCGTGTTCAAGCTTGCCATGAACAGAGAGGCGAATGAAGAGGTCATTCTCGCACCCATGTCTGTGCCTCGAATCTGAAAGAAGTGTTATTACATGAAAGAACTAGGTTGGCGAGGAAAGCTGTGGTTGAGATATGAGGTTTGGGTCTCTGGTTAAGTAAGAATTTAAAAGAGCTGCTAGACTGTGGGCATAAGGATTATTGGTGCACAACACTTTCAGTAACAAGCGATAAGTTCCTTTCAGAACCACTTCTGTTTGAATTTTTGAATTAAGGCCTTTAGGCAACTTTGGCTCAGGCCGAATTGGTGGAATAAAGAAAGTGGGAGAACTCCGAGAAAACCCACGCACATGGTCTTTCTCCACCACAAAGCCCACATGGATGGCACACGAGCCGGGATCGAACCGAGGACCTTACACATTAGAGGTCAGCACTGTATCATCAAGCCACTAGGTCGTACTGCACGTCAAGAGGCAGTTGGTATGATTTCCAAAAACACTGAAGTCATATTTTGTCAGTGGTCTGAATATAAATAAAAATAAAATAAAATAAAAGTGGAAACCGGCTCCTGTTGCAAGAGTAGCTGTTTCGGGTAAGTCTTATTGCATTACATAAGAAATGCCTGCTATAGCAAAGGGAAGGTTTAAGAAAAACCTCCAGAGAAGCAAACGTTCATTAATAAACATTTCCCCAAGTTTTCCCCGAAATTCCCTGACTTTTCCAGGTTCTCCAGGTCGGTGGGGAAACCTACAAATAACTGAACATGCTTAATCAAAGTTAGTGATTATGATAACTTAATGAAAAATAACTTTCTAACGTGGCCTGCCCTCTCAGCCGTCTGATCATCCACAGTCATTTTTGTATAGTTTTCAAAGAAACAAATCCATATTTACTAAATCCTTTACATTTCCAATACAAAAATAATGAAATGAGATAACTCTTATATGCGAGACAAAAGTAGTGACTTATACGAAACAAAGCAAAACTAATCATAGAAATTCTTCCTAATAGGATAAGTTTCTGTGAATCAAAGTAGCCAAAATCAAACTGGTGACTATACAGTATACAGAGCATACGTTTATTACCATTTACAGCAGACTTTATTTTCTTTTGCGATGAAGCAAGTTCCTCTTCCAAATGAAACCAATTTCTTCCTTTGCTTTTCAGCTCCCTCTCAGAGAATATTCCAACTTTGTAGCCACGTTTGAAATCAGATTCCTTCTTCCTGGTTCCTCTGACTGACTTGCTTCTTCTATCTGAAGTAATACTTGCGTCATGTATCTTCCTTTTCCCTTCTTATTTCAGGATTCTTCTCACATACGTTCTTTTTATCGACTTCCTAAAGGAAAATATTTTACAGTTAAATTATCTCAATTTTAAATAAATTGCAAAACAAAATTTCCAGGGTTTCCAAGATGTATGGGAACCCTGTACAAAATTCTTACAGCACTCGTCTTTTCTAGTATAAGATATGCCCTGCGAACGCCTCTAGCATACACGAAGAAAAAAAAAAGAAATAGATGTTTAAAAGCGAGTGGTGTAATATTCATCAAAATTTTATTTTTTTAAAAAAAGTATCATTTTTTTTTCTACTTAGGTAGGCGTTTGTTACTGGATTATAAAACACACATAAAATAATTCTCCAGAGCTACACACCTTAGTAGTCGTAATTTTATTATTCTTATAATGTCGAGTGATTCATACAATCTATGAAGTTTCCTAAATTCTCCGGTCATTTCGTCCTGCATATCTTTTCTAAAGAAGAAAAAAAAACTTATTTTGAAACACACGCAATTTATAGTTATTTGAAAGAATCGTACTCCCAACTTTCGCAACCAGAAAACGATGACTTCCACCAGTTTTTTTTCTTTTTCACGTGACTGATGTGTAGATGTACACGACTGTATGGATTTTTGCGTCGTCCTTGTGTGGAGCTTCGTTCGACCAAACTAAAAAAAGTCTATAAAAGTGGTTCTCAAAACTACTCCGTCCATGGACCCCCCTCTATGAATTTGAAATAAAGCAAAACAGTAAATATGTTACAAATTCGGCAAAACTATAATATCAATGACATTCAACACATGAACTGTCAGTTGAAAGTTCTGTCAAGAGAGGTTAGTTGATATTCCATCAGCAAATGGATTCCTTATCCACATGTAACTTTCATCCGCAACCGGAAAATATTCCCCTTAGCTGCAGTTGCTCCAAATGTGACTTCTTAACGTTTGAGGATCTTGTTTGGAACATTTTCTCCTGATATCTGGACGAAATTTGCCATGGAAGGGAATTGCTCGAAGATGTAAGTCTAATCTCTGTAATCCATAGCTTCAGTTTTATTTTAATCATTCAATCGGTTTTATTTCGAAGCTGGAAAATAGTGATCTCCGTGCATTAACAATTGCTTGTTGCCATTCACCATTTCTTCACATATTATACCAATCAAGTTGTGTTCTCCTTTTAAAAAAATGGTGATTTTTTTTAAACATATAATCTGCAGAAAAGAGAACCAGCAGTGGCGGTGTCCTTAGACATTAACTGGCCCAGTTTTCGAAACTTATGCTAACCACAGTAACGAAATACAGCGCGTTGACTAGCCGTGGCGATTGTCAGTTACCCGACCATGGAGGAACTGGAAGAGCAGCGAGCCCAACCACGAAGGCACTGGAAGAGCAGCGATGCACAAAACTTTCACAAACCTTCGACATGTTTTCATATAGCTTATGATGATGTATATATGAGTCAAACACTATGTTACAAATGGTATGCCATGCGTTTTTTCTGCATATGTCAAGAGAGTTTTTGCTGGTTTCATACTTTCATTGGATAGGCCCTGGTAACAAATAACGCACTGCGAACACAATAATACTTCTACTTTTTGAATGGAAACAAACACGAGATAATGTACGAACAGAATATTTACGAATCTTCTTTTGCATTACCTCCAACATTTTCAGTGACCATACAACCTGAGTTCCTGATACCACTAGGACCTGCAATATTTTGTCTCTAAAGGGTGCTTCATAGAACCAAACTTAAGCTAACGATCCATTTTACAATACAATCCAGTAGCTACACCCGACACCCCGCGTACAAATGAAAAGCAGACCAGGTTCGTAGTACCACTATACATTCTTGCACATGCTTTTCATTTAGTTTTCTTACTACCTAAATTTCCTTTTCGCTTTTTACCCTCATTTTTATTCTAACTTCTGCATGTTATGAGTGAGGGAATGTAAGTATTTACTGCAAGTATCTATTTGTATCGTCTGTTTGTACAATGAAAGTTCAGAATAGCGGACACCATCGGGGCATAAAAAGCTGCCCACTATTACGAGCTGTCCGATATTAAGAAACACACATTCAAACTTTCCTTAAACGGCTACAACCAACTTAAATAACAAAATGACACACGAACTGATTATATCGTCTGTACAAATTGAATTACTATATATTAATACACCGGAGTGTAATGTTTAACTTTAAACACCATCATAAATAAAACCTGTAATTTTCGATTGCTTAAACATAAAAAAAATTGAGAAAATGTCGTTATGTACTTTTTCTTAAAAGTGTCTACGGACCCCCTGACACATTTCCACGGACACCACTTTGGAAACCTCTGGTCTATACCATTCGTAACATAAGTGTTTGACTCATACATGCATCATCATAAGCTATATGAAAATATGTCAAAGGTTTGTGAAAGTTTTGCGCATCGCTGCTCTTCCAGTGCCTTCGTGGTTGGGCTCGCTGCTCTTCCAGTTCCTCCATGGTCGGGTAACTGACAATCGCCACGGGTAGTTAACGCGCTGTATTGCGTTACTGTGGTTAGCATAAATTTTGAAAACTCGGGCAGTTAAAATGTCTAAGGACACCGCCACTGCCGGTTCTCTTTGACGCATTTATATAGAGATTTTACAATGAAAGTTAAGATTCTTTTTGAACACCTTTTGTATTAAGTGATCGGAGAACCAGTTTCGCTCCATAAACGGTTGAAAAATTGTACTTTCCGCCAATAAACAATTCACCCAGAAAAGAATACCGCACTTAAATAATCCTTTAGCAGGATATGAATATAAAAGGACACAATAGAAGAATCAAATTAAGTAGACGAATGGAAATACCTTTCTAGGACCATTTTACCTGCTTATTTGTAGGTTTTCTTCCCTCTAATGTACAAGATTTAGTGATTGATGATGTAATAACAACAGCGATGACAATTCAGGTTTTATTTACAAAATAAATCAGATACTTTTGCTTATATTTAAACTCTAAATCTGATAAGATCTACATTTTTTTTTAACTTCTGAAGAATCAATCTCTCTCATTTTTTTTACTGAAAACGAACTTATCTCTACAGATTCACTGCAATAACAGTTCCAATGAAGAGAAACAAACATTTAAACGATAATGAAGAAATAACAACCTCCAATCTTGATTACTCTGTTTCACAATTTTAAAAAACAATATAAGTGCAAAGTCAATCGGGATAAGATTTCTCATAGTTTTAAACATTTATTCACTTTGAATAACTCCCTTTTCACATTGAGATCAATTTCAATTAAAACAATAACACATGATTATACTTTATACATTTAAAAAAACTCTCTATAATGGACATTTTTGGTTTATTTCCAACTTGTCCAACTTACGAAGGTGTTGAAGATATAGTGGAGAAGAATATATACACGAAAATTTTCCGATTCACTGCAGAACAGTTCAACTTCAAGGGGGTGTCCACGTTGAGTTTCTACAAAACTTTTTACTCAAGTTCTGTTTATAAGTAGCAAATTCTTACAAGCTTTTCTTTCTATTATGATTCTCTATAAACACACTTGAAAAACACTACAGCACCACGAGTCTAAATTCCAAATGTACACTCAGTTCGAAGATATTCAACTTCACAAATCTGAAAAGAAGCACCATGTGGCAACACTGCATTGTCATATTACGGACGACGTTAAATCAAAATCGAATATTGGTTTAGTATTGCCAAATTGTACTACTTTACGGGTTAGAAAAATTTACAGATGAACCTTTTCTTTTATCCGTGAGTGTACTGTCTTGATGTGACAGAAGAGCCTGTGTGAGCAGGATTTGAATCGTTCATACCTCCTTTCGGTACACCAACTCACTCCTGTTTCCTTAGCTTTTACCAATTATATTATGCTACTGTAATTCAGTATTTAAATACTTTTTTTTCAGGTATTATTTTAAATGATTAATGTATCAGCATTTACAATTGAAATACATGTTAACAGGAGCTTGCACAAGGAAATGCAATTATAGACAAAATCATCATTCCCTATTAAGACAAATGACGTCATTATAATTGTTGATAGTAGTAACAGAAGAAAACTACCACAGAAAAATGTTAAAAGAACAGAAGTACAAAGAATATTACTACTTTTTAAGGTCCTAATGATCTAGTAATTATAGAAATTAATTAACTATGTAGCTACATGTTTTAGTTACTAAATTATTTGATAGGAAATTTGATCGGTCTAAAAAAAATTGCTTGCAGAGTTGCTGTTCTTCGTAGCTTGCTACCAGCTGCAAGTTTCAGCAAATTGCTTTCGAATACTTCTTATCCTCCACTCGCTCCAGAAAAACTAAGGGAAAAGACATGAATTTCATAATTAATCACAGCATAGTTGCAATAGTCTAATAGTACTTCAGCTAAGTACTTGTCTGATGTATCAATTACAAAAAAAAAGTATTGTTAATAATACGTCTCAAAACTATGCGTCGCGACTTGAACAAGTGTCAAGGTTGTGTGCCTGCTGACGACAATGTTAGCA
Source organism: Lepisma saccharinum (assembly GCA_022664845.1). NCBI lineage: Eukaryota > Metazoa > Arthropoda > Insecta > Zygentoma > Lepismatidae > Lepisma > Lepisma saccharinum. The sequence goes on along the minus strand of JAGDQP010003976.1, from coordinate 29,130 downwards.
GATGGGGGAAAAGTATTCAAGACCATTTGTATTATCAAAAGGAAGCTGACCTTACTCACTAACACGGTCAGTCAATTAACATGACTTATTATGTATGGTAATAATAGAAAATAATACTATTTCTTTACGAATATATACTTCGATATATTTATGAAGGTAAACTTTGCTCAGGGATTAGCGGCAAATTTTCTACGACTACTGGGAGAGACGAAAGATCAGAAAACCTGGTATACATAATATCAAATTTTATACTTCAGAGTTAAAATTTAAATATTGAGGGTCAGTTCTACAATCGATCGCTAAAGTCCTAGTCAGCGCTAAGTTAAGGCCAAGTCTGATTTTGGCCAATGAGAGTTGGGCTTCACTTAGCGCTGACTAGAACGTTAGCGGTCGATTGTAGAACTGGCCCTAAGGGTTCTTCAAGATAGTCTCTACACTTAAAAGAGCTTTCAATGATCACTAACCTCCTATTTTGTGTTGACTAAAATATTTTCACACTTAAATCATTAAAAGTGTGTAACTTATACTTACGTAGATTTAGCCGACGTTGCTTCTTGTAAAAAAAGAACAATCCTATCAACTTTGAGATTTCAAATTCAACTGAGTCCTTTATGAAACATAAGTAAACAATATAAAGGAAATGATATATACAGAAGATCTTTTTCCTTGTCTTTCTTCATCTTTTACATGTGATTCGTAAAGATGGGTTGTAATTGTTCTTTCCACAAAAACAACGACAGCTAAATACGCTTAAGTACAAGGTATAGACTTTGAATCGTACAGCCTGCTTGCGTATCATAAATCACTGAGTCTACATGTCGAATTCATATATATATATATTTTACAACTTGTGTGCAACCACCATGTGTGTGACTATTCTCAGAACAGCAGCAGCAACAAAGCAACGAACAAAAGCCTACCTCACGACATTACTAAAATATGTCATCACTTGGGAATTATTTCAGGTTGGATTTAAAACTAGTAGCTCTCTCTGAGTTCACTATTCCGTACGTGGAGAGAAAAAGGGTGGTCAACTTATATTTCACTCCAATTTTTCAAGCTTTTCTCAGGCGTTACAAGGCACCAATTGAACAACTAACCCATGAAATAAAGCTATCACAAGTAGAAGAGAAAGAGGAAAATTGTGTTAAGGACACTCATCGCCATATTTGTTCAGACATTCAAAGCCCGTTATCTTCTCACCACATGCTCAGTTCTTCTGTAACACTCCACTGACTTCTTTCTACCTACGACAATTATTGATATGAAGTGTCACTTCATCCTGTACCCCCACCCCCCACCCCCTATAACCCATGATAAAACATGCACCATCTACTGGACTAATTTACTAACGTATCCAGATTGAAATTCACATAAGATTCTTCAACCCTGTTACAACTGCGTACGCACAGCAGGAAAACTTACACGATACTGGGAACACCTATATCGCCGTAGAAAGCTGGATTATTGTCCCATGGTGACATTTAGCAGTGTCCAGTTAAGACTCTTTGTAGGAACAGTCCAGGTAGTTTCTACAGGTAAGTTTATGAAAACCAACTCATTGTCAGAGGAGGAAAAAAATATTTTACTTATCTTCGAATGTCACGATGTTCCTTGTAGCATAAATACACAATAAAAACATTGCGAACTCTTAAAAACACTAGTAACGATAATATATTTTCGCGTCACCTGACGTATGCTTCATCAGTCGTAGTTAAGATAAGGAAATAAGGATAAAAAGGAATATTAAGATAAGCAGTATGTATGACCTTATCAGTTATATCTTGCAGGCAAAATGGCAGCTGTGCAAGTCAGTTGAAGGAAGGAGTGCCAGATGGTGTCCAATGGAATGCATCAGTCTTGAAATGAACGAAAACAAAACTATATAAAACGCGGTATATGCGAAATACATAAATATATTTTTTTAATCTGTTTTATTTCACATAAATAAGTAAAAGAACTGTTTTATTTCACATATACTACAAGTGTTTAATATAGTTTCTTTTGGTTATTTCAAGACAAATGCATTCCATTGGACACCATCTGGCACTACCTCTCTTCGACTTGGACAGCCGCCACTTTGCCTGTAAGATACAATTGACAAAGTCATACGTACTGCTCATCTTCACGTTTCCTTATGTCCTTACCTTACCTACGACTGATGACGCGAAAATATATTATCGTCACTAGTGTTTTTATTGTATATTTATGCTACGACGAATATCTGAACATTCGAAGGTTAGCAAATCATGTTTTCCTCCCTACGAAACCAATCCCGTGACAAAAAAAAAAAAAAAAAAAAAAAAAAAAAAAAAAAGCGTCTTTACATAGTTCTTTTTTTTTCCATCTATCACTATAAAAAAGGAAGTATTTAAATATAAATTGTTATTAAAGGTTTCAAAGAATAGCAAACTAATATCTACAAGAAGTATATCCTTAAATAAGCATTTTGTTTTTTTCTTAAAATTTCCAACATTGGGCATACTCTTGATAATAAATTTCAAGTATAGTTCTTTTTACGTGATATAGTTGGAAATACAAATGTGGCCAGAGTCTACGTAAACCAAACGTACAGCCGACGCCAAAAGAATGTACCCAGTCGTTAAAACTTCTTTCCCGAATAACTTTGGAATGGATAGACTAAGGTGACCATTCTTCCCGATTTTCGGGGACTGTCCTTGAAATAACACTTACACCTCCGGTTGTTTTTGATCCCCGATTTTTAGAAAATGTAAAATAACAATCCTAATGCCTCAAACCCACAAGAAATGTTACCATCTAAGCCCAGTTTCACGGGGGAAAGCGTGTACCTGACAACTACTAGCCTCGCCGCCAAATCTCAAAGGCCGTCTACGCTCGCGTAATGTACGCACATTTTTTTGTTTTTACTAAAATTGCGACGCAAAAATAGGGGTGAGGACTTTACGCGGGTCGTTCAAAAAAAACAGCACATTTTTCCGTCACTGATTTTCGATATAAACTGCAGTTCGAATCTCCTATGAAGATTACGAAGTTAAAAGAGATATTTCCTCGAAATCAGAGAAGCAGGTGCAGGGGAAAACTCTTTGAGGTTACATTTGTTCTTATCTGCTGAGTAGATTGCTGGCGCCGATGTTCAGTACGAATACTCTTAACGTATATTTTCAAGTAGAGGAAATCTGTAATTTTTAAGGTGCGGACATTACGCGAGCATATACGATAAAATTCCCAAAACAATCACCTAAAAAAAAAATGGTTAAGGAACTATTGTTGTGTCTCACGGTCAGCGATACCCCTATGAAGAGATTCTTCATTTTCTTATGAACTTCAATATGGGCGGAGGAAAAGTCTCAAATGAAAATTGACTCCATTCAGGTAATGAAAACAAGTGTTTTCATATGTTGTGTAACACCTTTAGTGAAAAAAAACAAACAAAAAAACAGCAGATTAATTCACGATCATCTAAACAATAAAAGATATTTAAAATAAAGGTTATGCTCGGCTTATTTAACCCCGTCGCAAATTTTTGTGTCTCCCAAAAAGAGCATGGAAAAAAATGGCCACTTAGGATAGATAGATTTGAGTCCAGTTTTCTGTAAATTTACAGAAAATCGTATTTTCTTTAAGTGTGTGTGTGTGTGTGAGAGAGAGAGAGAGGGAGGGGGGATTCTGTATCTTGATAATACTGTCGATACAGCCCCTCGTTCCACTATTTTATTCTTTACGGACACAATACTACAAAGATTTCCAATATTACATTTTCAAACACAATCTCCTGCCATACAACACTAATATCTTACATATGCTAGTACTGATCAATCACTGGTGTTATGGTCCTACACAATGCAAAGTAAGTTTAAACCACATAATCAAGAAAACAAAAAAAATATGACTTAAGAACCTGCAAAAGAAATCTACAAACAATTGACTTTGCACTTATATATATATACATCAAATAAATTACGCAAAACTTTTAACCGAATTACGATTATAGAATAAAATGGGGAGATCAAGATGACCATAATGAAAAACAAGATGGTAACGTTAAAAAGAGTTACATTTTTTCTTTTTTTTTTTTTTTGGAAACGTATTTTCGTTGAAGCCCTATGCACACAAGATCTATTGGTTTATATATATATATTTTTTTTCTTTACATAATGTAGTACCAAGAGATAGCAGTCGTGGAAGTACACGTAGAATAGAAGATAAGTATGTATGTTTTAGTGCAAGTGAATTTCTTTCTCCGCCTTTAACACACACTTTCTAATGCATATAAATATACACAGTAGCTATTTCACAACAGTCTCAGAAAAAAAAAACAAAAAAAAAAACTGTCACTTTTAAAGACTTCAGGAGAGCTTTTCCACTTGATCGTTTGGTGAACGTGAAATTTGGCTGCAGTAAGATTTTCTTACCAAAGAAAAAGAAAAAAAAGCACAAGCTTATAAAGAAGAAGAGAAAAAAAAATAATATAATGTGTCACCCCAACTTGCGTCATGTGTTACACGAAAAATAAAAATGGCCATAATTTATTACGCAATAGTAATTTTTCGACCGGTAAAAAAAAAAACAATTATGCAAAGTTATAACCAACACTAATTTTGCAATATCAACATTATTTCGAACTCAATCAAACCAGTACTTCCAAAGGCCTTTCCGTAATGAATTATATTACAGTTTATCACAGGAATGGCTTGCTCCTTTGTTGTTTCCTTAACTATGCAATCAACAATCGTTTAACTTCCATTTTCTTTTCATCAAATAGTTCCTAATCATATCTGGCATCTCACATGCCAGTGCACAACACAAGATCCAGCATCATTCACCACAGTTTCGTATCCATTATTTTTGATTTCATGTGTGTGTTTCCCTCAGTAATGTATTATATAAACAATACACAACAATTGCACATGCTGATCATTGTTAAGCAGATATGTAAATGCAATACCTAGAAAAAAAAAAACCTTTGTAACATCTCTCTTTATTATGCCTGATATTTTCATTTTCAAAGGTAACAATTTGTAATGGTTAATGAGTATACACACATACACACACACATGGTCGTGTATCTTCCGTTCAGTTAGTTTATTCCTCCACATACGCTGCTAGTCTTACTCGCTTGCTCTTGGCCCTATGCATCATTGTGTTTGGCGATTGTATCGTAGATAAAATATCCGGAACTGACTGTCAGTAATCCAAGGCCCATTCGTTCTCTTGCAAAAATGCGTCCACAACCTCCTTCATAGCGAAGTTTGGGATTAACTGATCCTGGGTTAGTTTCACACGTGTTACTGGATCGAAATGGCCAACCCTCTGGAAAATAAGAGGAGGAAAAGTGAATTATTTATCCACTTTATTCATTACAAATTATCACAAATACAGTAAACGCAATTCCTTTAACAACAACAAACAATAAAAATACAGTAAGTCAATTAAAACTTTTTTAGGTAGATTTCGAAGAAAAAGCTACCTATTGAGATCGGTACGATATGAAAGTATATATTTATATATTAACGCGCTAGCGGCCATAATTTTGAAGATATTTGAACCAAATTTTTATATGTTGTTTCTAGGCTTAATAGCTCGGTTAAGTTCATTAATGAGCAAAATCGGTCGCCATCTTGGATCCAAAATGGCCGCCGAACCCATTGTTGTATAGAATACATAGCCTAAACGGCCGCAGCTAGAAATATCAAATTTGGTAACACTGTGCATTATCACTTGTATGTTACTAAAATATTACATGACGCCATCTTGGATCCAAAATGGCGGACCTAAAAATCCATTTTCCACACCGTTCAAGCTAGAGATACGAAATTTGGCATAAAGGTGCATTATGACAAGTTGTTTAGGAAAATATTACAACATTTGGGAAAAGTCGCCATCTTGGATCCAAAATGACTGCCCAAAATCCCATTTTGCACACCGTTTGATCTGGATAAATGAAATTTTACTTGAATATGTACCATCACAAGAAGGTCACGACAATATAAGAAAACTTTCAAAAAGTCGTTCACTTGGATCCAAAATGGCCGCCCCAAAAACCCAATTTCCAAATCACTGAAGGTAGAGAAACGAAAGTTTCTTTGAATGTGTACGACCAATAGTAGGTTACAATAAATGGGGCAAACCTCCCCTTTGGGGGCGCAGTCGCCCGTGGGAGGGTGCAGATGGACACCATGGTGGTGTAGTGCTGCAGGGAGATTTTGGTAAAGATAAAGGAGGCGCATCCTCTCAAAAACACTGAAGTTGGGGGCAGCGCTCCCAGCGAAGCAAAGCGAGTATATATATATATATATATATATATATATATATACGTCTTGTGCGGTATCGTTGAATTTTTGATGATAAAAAAAAAACTTCGAAATATACCTCAGCCTGTAGGCCTACCGAAAGGGATTTTTTTTTATATACAGGGTGTCACCATTTAATCAATCAAACCACTGGAATATTGCAATGAACTGAAAAAAAAATGCAAAAAGTGTGCAGAGGGCCATGTATCGATAGAAAGAGGGGGGCAGCCTTCCATGTGCAATGGAGTGATGTCACATGAACAATGATGCCACCTCAACACAAACTTATATATTTTTTCAAATGGAATGAAGGTTCAATACCTAAAGAGGTGATAGTATGAGTTATGATAAAAAAAAATGTTTATATGAACATGGGTCGAATTCTGCTTCGTTTGGGAGATACAGTGATTCCAACTTGGAACCGAAAACCAACGCCTAACAATGGGAAGAAAATGAATAATTCTCAATAAATCAGAAATGACGCACTGAATGAACATTCTGTTTCCAGAAATTTGTTTGTTACAACACGGTGGATATCAGGATTGAGAACACGATGTCACCAGGTTGTCAGTGTTGCCAATCCGGTATAACTTTAAAATTTTTCACATGGTACTACGTTGTATTCGGTATTTGACATCCTCTAATGATGATAAACAACATAGGTAAAGTCCACATCGCAGTGTTGCAAACTGTGAATAAAATATCCTTGGAAATCACGTAGTTTGTATAAGATCGCAAAATCCCTTCTTTCCTTTGCGAAAAGCTCGACTAGCGGGTTGGATCGAACCGAATACGTCTTCAAAAATATAACCAAAGGAGAGGCCTTGAATAGGGTGCATTTGGAGATTCCAAATTTTCTTTCCAGTAAGCGGTTTCACTACTTGGCATTTTGAACACCATGGATTTCATATTTAAAAAGAATACTCTTTGAAGCAAAATGTTGTACGTTTTGGTGGCGGAGCCATGAGAGGCGCTGGAATCTGACCTATGGACCTGATTGGGCAATCTTGTCTTGAAGGGAAAACGGAATATACAATAAATATTTGGTCATAGTGTGAATTCTATATAATTTTGAGTTTTTGATAACATACTGATTTGGTACACGCTTGAATTGTGGGTCTTTGATGAGGGAACGGATTTTCTAATACTTCAATGATCCTGTAGCGTTCCAATGTTCGTTTGTTCTTAATTTTCAAAAAGGCAACCAATGAAGGGGAACTGTAAAGTATCCGCTACTGGGGTGCTGCGTTGGTCTGGGAGGAGGGGAAACGGGATACTGCTGAGTGCGTCCGACAGTGAATTCTTTGCAGAAGTCACGTGCGTTACATCAAATCATAATTTTCAAAAAATATAGCCAAACGAACTTATTTCCTATTTAAATTCTATGTTGTTTTTAAATGAGTGAGAGCGATGGTATCACTAAAAATGGACGGTTTTCCATACAAAAAGGAATGGAAGGTCTTAATTACATAATAAGCTGCTGACATTTGTAACGAAAATACGTCATACCGAGTTTCAGCATCTGTCAATGCTCTGGAGCAATATGCAACTGGATGGAGTTGTTTATCGGGGCCTTCCTGTAGAAAGCAGCTTCCGTAGCCGAGGGCCGAAAGATCAAGCCAAACGTGGGATGTTTTTTCCGTACAATAGGGTTGCAAAACAGGGACAGTGGTAATTAATCGTTTGATTGCGGAAATTGGGCCTCTAAGTTTCCGACTTACGTAACAATTCTGTGAAGGGCCTCGCAAAGATTCCGAAGTTGGGCAAATTTTTCCTTAGAAAGTTTCAAATTCCAAAAAATTGTCTAATATGCCGTTTTGTGGGCTGAGGAAAGTTAACTATAACTGACATTAATTTTGGGGACATTTCGACAATGTGTCCGGATACTACTGAACCAAGGACTACCAATTTTGAAAAGAGAAATTCGGCTTTCGACGGCTTAAGTCGGATGTTCGCTGCACGTAAAGCGTTCAAATAACTCACGTATGACTGAAATGCTCTGAGCGTATGTTTTTGTATGGATAGTCAAGACCATCTACGTAAGCACAGAGGGACTCGATTTTAGTCCCATCAGGGACACTAAATACTGGTAGGTTCCACGGGACCCTACTGAGAAGGATGTGTTGCCACGGGATTCCTCTCTACAAGTCTCGTTTGATAGAAACCGGAAGAAATGTCAAATTTGGTCAAGAAATTGTTTCCTGAAATATTTTAAATAACTTCGTCTATATTTGAGTAGCCGTACGCCACTGTATGGATCTTAGAATTAAGCAAACGGAGATCCGAGAGGAAACGTAGTGACGAGTCTGGCTTACGAATGAGAAACACTGGGTGTTCTGACGTACCAACTCGTTTTAATAATTTTCTGTTTTTCCATTTTTTTTTAAGTTGAATCCGCATCGTCTCTCGGAGGTGCAAAGGGAGGAGGGAAGGGACGGGCATATATACTGGTTCCGAATCGGTTGTGACTGTGTTCCAGCAAATGTGTTATACCGAAACATTCGTCGTTCTACGAAAAAACAGTCACTGTATTCTGACACCAATGCTACAATTTCCTTTTTTCTGTTGGTCCGTTAAGTTCGGATTAAAAACATCAAAATACTGTTTGTTAACTAGATAAATTAATACGTATGTTCGTGTTTTTGCTTTCAACGTGACATGTTGAGTGGTCACAAAAACAGGCGGTGTAGGTTTGCGTTAGACCTGCATCTGACAGTGTGATATGTAAGGTGCCGGGTTTGATATTTCCTACCCTGAATTTTGTGGTTTCATTTAATTAAGGTAAGAGAACTGGTAGCAGAAGATAACTGAAATATATGTCTATCAAAGAAATCTGAGCCAAGAAGGATAGACGAACGGTCTTTATAGTTTGTACAATTTTGAATCTTTGTCTAAATGTATGATTTGCAATCCGAATATCTAAAGTGGCCACTTCGTTACATAATATATTTGCGCCATCGTGACCCAGAATGAGCATCGTTCTGAGACACATACATGAAAAGTCTGCTCAACAAGGGCAGAAAGTGTTTCGTTTTCTGTACGTGCTCAACATGGGCTAAAAGTGTGTTGTGTTTTGAGCACATGCCACAGTTGTTATGTACAACTTTCCTTTTTTTATCTCATATATGAAGAAATAAAACAAGAAGATTTTGAAGAAAATTAACATCAAATTTATAATTTTCCAATATTTATTGAGCTTATCCTGTCGCGTTAAGAACTTCAGCATACTTCTGGAATTCTTGTATGTATATTCTGACTAATGACATATGAAAACTTTCCTATTTTCCTGAAGTGATTGCAACTGTCAGTTTTTGGAGTGACATCAATGAAGGATAATTTGTAATATTAAACGATGTAACTTTTGTCTTTTCCACTTAGTAATGATGTTTGTGATGTGTGCATCATCTTTTAATATCGCTGCCTTTCCCAAATCACAAAGTATTTTTATCCTTATCGCCACAAACAAAGTATAAAATTGTTTCAGAATTTAAACTACACTGAAGTACCTTATTGGCAATTCTTGTACGAGGTTTACTTTCTCTATTATGAATTGTTTTAGCTCTACTAGCTTCGGTTAAGTTTTCGAAGTTAGAATGATTTCCAAATTACACTACTCTGGTTCCGGTTCACAATCCCTAGTGAAAAGATGCACGATATATGTCAATGGCTTCTTTACTAGTGAGTGTACATGAATTCTTACTGAGGGTACGTGAGTGAGCGTACTGTTTTCCTCATTGACATGTGCTTATGATGCGTATAAAAGCTATTAACGTACTGACACTATTCAATTGAAAATGCTATAACTATACATGAGATACAGTATTTTTATTATTTGAATTGAATTTTGAACTAAATGAGCTTGGGTTTTGCTCGAGATGAAGTTGTGTAAGCAGCAAGTGATAACGTATTGTTTATAAGATAATGTGTTGTTATGGTCTGATCGATGCATTTTGAGTACATAATGTATATATATATACAGGGGTTGGACAAAAAATCTAAAAACACGTCATACAGGACACGTAAGTGTGGCCCGCCACTGTACACCACGTGTTGCGGTTGCCGATCGTGTTTTGTTTTCAATGTGTCATGTGGATTTTCCTCTTCCGTCAGCAGTACCCAGTTCACCTGTGAGTGTGCGTGGTGCGGTAAAATGGGCGACCTGACAGACTTCCAGAGGCATGATCGTTGGTGTCCGTCTGGTTGGTGCTTCAGTGACAACAGTGGCGACCTTGTGGGGGTATCGACAGGCACTGTGTCCAATATCACGAGGGCATACACAATGCATGGGCAAACAACGTCTGCAAAGCGCAACAGTGGTCGAAAGACAATCCTGTCCGATAGGGACAGGAGGGCATTAAAACGGATTGTAGCAGCTAAAAAGCAGACCACTGCAATGAAAATTACGTCTGAACTCAATTCCGGCCTACAGAATCCGGTTTCATCAAAAACAGTGCGACGGGAACTTCATAACATGAAAATTCATGGCAGGGCCGCGATCGCCAAAACTCTGGTCACAGCAGTAAATGCGAAGCGGTGTATCCAGTGGTGCAAGGATCACAAGGAGTGGACGCTTGATCAGTGGAAACACGTAATGTATTCCGATGAATCGACCTACACCTTGTTTCCAACAACCGGTCGTATTTACGTATGGAGAACACCGTCGCAGGCCTATGATCCAGACTGTCTGCGCCCAACTGTAAAGCATAGGGGTGGTTCTGTTACAGTATGGGCAGTGATATCGTGGTTTTCTGCAGGCCCCATCATAGCCCTGCATGGAATGATGAATGCTAAGGCGTATGAGGCCATTTTGGGGGACCAGGTTCTACCCATGGCCCACACATTGTTCTCGGATGGTGATGGCATCTACCAAGATGATTTGGCACCCTGTCACGCTGCAAACACGGTGCAATCATGGTTTGAGGAGCATGACCAGGAGCTATCACACCTCCCCTGGGTCTCACAATCACCAGATCTGAACATCACTGAGCCATTGTGGTCTGAGTTAGAAAGGCGTGTTCGGTCTCATTACCCTCCACCATCATCCCTTAAGGAACTGGAGCATGTTTTGGAGGAAGAATGGTACAACATTCCACACACCACGATTCAGGAGCTGTATACGTCCATTCCACGTCGGATCCAAGATGTTTTGGACGCAAAAGGCCCCACACCATACTAGGTATGATTTTCACACTTTTTCAAACGTTTTAGATTTTTTTGTCCAACCCCTGTATATATAAACCTAACTGAGTAATAAGCACCCTACAGTTTTTACAATCTTGTTTCTCCTTAAAAAAAAAAAGTTATGTTCCTGGGTTGATGTCGACAAGGGAGAGCGTCAACATTGATCAGTGGGGTCATTACAGGTTTTGGCAACCCAGCCAGGATATCGTTTCATCATTTGATTAGGGATGTGAATTGTGGAGAAAATATTTTTCTATTTTGAATGAAAAGTTCGCATAAAGATTGTAAGCAGAGCATTATTGTAGCGAGTGATTTAGTACTTTGTGATTGAAGAGGTAGTGTTATCTTCATGTGAATTGATTGAATTCGTCTGTGAAACTGCTTTTTTTTTTTATATGATAGTGCAGTAGGTGATATTTGTATTATTTATAAGATACAAGTTAAATTATGGCAAATGATATCGCAGCTTCTGCTAGTAGTTTGGAAGCATCTTCTCAACATTGTGTATGTTGTGATCGAGAAGATGGCGATGCTATTAAATGTAACAAATGCTCATTATGGTACCATTTTAGGTGTGATAAGATTCCGAAAAGACTTTTAAAATGCTTGAGTCAGCCTTCAGTACAATGGTACTGTAGTAAATGTGAAGGTGTGATTGATGAAGAACCTCATGAAGAAGAGGAAGTTGAAGGTACAAGGTCGACTGAGTCTGAGGTGGTTGATTTGTTAAAGCAGATAAATAAGAAAATCAACAAACAATAAAAGCACAGTAAACATGGAGAAGACTCTTTCTGACCGAATTTCTCAGTTATCATTAGATATTGGCAAGCAGGTAGCATCAGCAGAGGAACACATGAAGGTTCAAATAGCGCAGGTTAGGTAGGAGGTTGCCGAAAGGGATAAGAAGGTTAATGAAACTGTGGAAAGGTTGAAGAATAGATTGACTGAGGGTGAAAATAGGCTAGATACAAGTGTGGATGAAGCAAGACAATTCAATATAAGTTAAAATATATTTAATAATAAAATGAAGAAAGGAGTACTTACATTAATAACATTTAAAAATAGAAAAATCTAGTACGTAAACAACCCACTATCGACTCATCAGTGACGCGACAGGTATGACCCTACTGCTCTTCGTCAACACTGAAAAACTCTACTAAACCATTTGTATTTTTCAAACCACCCACCACCTACTATGTTCTAATGCATCAAAACTTTTCTACTGATCTACGCATAAATAGTTCTCGTAGAACTGTTGAAAAATATTGATAATTTCTCTAGCAACGTGTATGAAAACTTTTCTGATTTATTTAGTGCCTGGTTTGTATTTTTAATACTAAGGCTGCATATATATTACGATCTGGGCTTTGAGAATATCAGAATAATTATTTATCCAGATACGACTGGAATAATTATCCGGATAATCTCAAACTCTAATCTGATTCAACATATATTCGAATAACCGAAACAAAGATATCCGAATAATTATTCGATATTTTTTCACCATACTGCGTAGTGCCAATATAAAACTGCAAGCTCGTGACGTAATAATTGCATAATAAAGAAACAACCTATGAAATACTTCAAATTCGAATTTTATTTATGGCCTTTAGGCATCTAAGGCTCAAGCCGGCCGGTAGGGGAAAGGAAAGGATGCGGGAAGGTGTCGGCCAGAGCCTAAGTTGAAGGTACCACCCATACATTTGCCTAGTGGGACGAGGAAAAAAAAAACTCAGTCAGGATGGTCGGCCGCTGGGATTGAACCCACGACCTCCCCCGAATGCTAAGCCAACGCTCTACCTCTGAGCCACGGCTGCTCGGAAAGTTATGAAATAAGATTATGTTATGAGTTTAGCAGCTGGAGGTTACTGAAGTGCAAATGATACAAAAATTCCGTTAAAAACAAGTTGAAGCGGTATGTCGCACATTGTTATGGGCATCAGAGGTGAAGTTGAAAAAATATATATTGAAAATCCGCATGATATATTATTAGAGTACTGTTGTAGTTAGTAGTAGTTAATACGAAATCAGAACATGTATTGGACACAGAAAGTGATAAGCTGAGATATTAATTTAGAATTAAAACATATACATAACATAAAAATCAATCAATAGACCGAATTAAATTTACTAAGTTTGGTCTATCAAATCACCAAGAGTTCTGGCAGGTTTGAAATTACTAGCAGACCTGTTTATTAATCATCAAAGTTCCACAGAAAACATATCTACGTAACAAGCGTAATTTTAAGTGTAAACGGGTGAAGAGAAGACGTCTGGCTCGACAATCAATCAGTTCTCTAATTCTTGTTTTGCTCGCTCCTCATCACACTTTCCTCACTCAGAACTTCCTCAAAATGTCCTTCAAAATCACTCAAAACTGTCCTCCTGATCCATTTACAGGCACTGGGGGCTCAACTACGGGGGGCCGCGGCCCCCCCTGTTGAATCAGAGGCGACTTTTCAAAAATGTTCCAGGTTGGTGATGTTACTGTAATTAGTTATTTGGGAAGAAATTTATAGATTGACCACGATCCAAGCATAAGTTACACAGGCAGTCGCCAAGGGCGCCGATATTTTGGGTGGATCCAGAACTCCGATTTTCTCACCTAGAAGAAGCCAAGATAGACCAAAACTTCACGAGCGGCAATGTTCCAACCAGGGGGCGCCACGAGAGTCCAGGAGAGAAACTTCCAAAACTTTCTCTCTCAAGAAGGTGAATTGTGTACCTCTGCGATTCTTCTATGAAGAAAAACACCCGTAACTTTTACATGAATTTCTCTTCAATTGCGTTTACGAGAGCTGGAGCCTATTCTCTACTATCTTTACAGGTTTTTCGTCCTTATTGTAAACATAGGTAAATTACACTAACATATAACTTCTCAAGAAGAGTGGATGATTCTAAGCTGAATACCTAATATTATTTAATTTGAAATTAAAGAACAAGCTTAGCTATTGCTTTCTTGTGCTTCTGAAAAGAAGTTCTTTATCACCTTTTTCAAACTGCATGATGAAACACATCCAATCCCTTCATTTACGCTTAAAATATTTAATTAAAAATGGAATAATTAACATTAGTTCTTATGGACCATTGCAATGTTTTTGACCCTTCATCATGGCGTCAAGGCGCACTTCCGTCCCTTATATCTTTGCTTGTTACTAGTCCATTATAATACTACGTTCGTGGCTTTTCCATATCTTGCGCTTTTTCGACAGCGCGCTGCGCACTGTACCATTGAAACAATCGGCTTTTTCCTGGAGGTGTTGACCTTTAGCTTCTGTTCACTTATTTAGTCAAAGAGTTACAAGATCATTACTATGTTCGTGAAAATGAAGCTCTCAGGCTCTGAAAATCGAAAACGTAAAAAAGGAACGGGAAGAAGCAACTAGACGAAATACTACAGATATTAGGAAGTTTTTCAAAGGAAGTATTAAAGACGGCAAGTAATCTACACACAATGAATAATATACAAATATGTAATCTCATATGTATAAATACATGATCTCCAAACTAAGTTCCTGGGGTGGGTACCGCAGATGGGCGCAAAGAAATTACACGTTATTTGTATGTGACTGAGTTCAGACTGACGTACTGATTACGTTTTGCTATGTGACATGCTGTTCCCGCGCATAAACATTAGGTTAGGTTAGGTTAAATTAACTACATTAGCCTACATGCAAGGCCACGATTTTATTATAGCAAGGCGGGGAGGGGGTGCGAACCTGGCCCTGCCGGGCTCTAACCTACGTCCGTGAATATAAGTACACGTTATTTATTTTTTTCAAATTCAGAGTACAAGGGCCATATTAGAAGGTTAAATCTGCGCCCGGCAATGGAAAAGGAATTAGAAGCGAAGCAAGCAGCAACAAAGGAGTTTGAGGAAGGGGAAGGAACGGTGAAACAGTTCGAAGATAATAACATTATTATGTGGAATGGAGAGGAGGGAGAAACGCCAATGAAGCAGGAAGCGGTACGAGAAGAGGAAACGATAACAAAAAAGCTAGGGATGAAGGAAGACGAAGAAGAGTCAATGGCAAGTGAGCCGGCGAAGGAGACATGGGAAGGAAACTCAGCTAGTACGAACACAGATTCACGAAACTTGCCTAGTGAACATAGTGGGATTCATTCAGATCATGTAGTTATAAACTGAAGATTTACTCAAATTCAAGACCTGTTCCACCAGCAGCAAATGAAGAAAAATTTACATATTTTGTCAACCAAAGTCCAAATTGGCATAAAGGTCCCAAGAGTGACCCTTCCACTGGAGGAAGACAAAGATCGTTTATAAAGGGTGGTATTTAAAATTCCCGTGGCTGGAATACAGTCACAAGTCAAATAGTATGTTCTGCTATATATGTAGGTGTTTTGGCTAATATTCCCTTTTCGACTGGATCATCACACTCTGCTTTCACCTCAGCACGCTACAGTCATTGGCGGAAAGCTATTAAGACGCTGAAAAAGACATAATAATAATATTGAATATCATAAGCAAGCATATATCAAATACTCCTGAAACGACGACACATTGATGCTGTTCTGTCTGAAGCCCGTCAAGGAGAAGCTAAAACTCAAGGAAGAAGAACAACTGAGAAACCGTCAAGTAAGTGCGACTTGTGCAACTATTGGGAATAACTGAGGCACCACTACGAGGACATGATAAAGCTAAAGATGTTAAGTACAGTGGCCTTTACAAAGAGATGTACAACTTATTAGCTGATTTCGACCCTCTTCTGGACAGTCATAAAAAGTGTAGGTAAAAACATGACGTATACCTCAAAATCCATTCAGAACGATATCATTTCGGCCATTCACGATGTTATGTTAAATAACATAAAGAAAGAAGTGGATGCAGTCAAATACGTTTCTATTATTGTGGATGAGAAGACGGACTGTTCGAAGCATGAGGAGTGAGCACTTCTCATTCGTTGCTGTGATGACATGCTTCACGAAACATTTCCTAGCGTTCAAAGAGCATTATCCACAAAATTCTTACATCTCGCTGATATTGTGAAGAAAGGTCTGGAGTTGATTGGTCTTCCGCTTCATCAAGTTCTTTCACAATGCTAAGATGGAGCAAGCAATATACTAGAACACACATGTTTACAAAGGAGAATATGTTACTTCTGTGGCAAAGAGTTATCATTGTGCACTGTTATGGCCACTGATTAAATTTAGTACTCGTGGATAGCATGAAGACGGAGAGACAGGCATTTTCTTTCTTCGGGACATTAGAAGCACTGTGTGCGTACATAGAAGGAAGTGCACCGCGCCATGTAGTTTTTGAGCGGATTTCAAACAGTGTTAATTCAAAAATACAGAAACTAAAGAAAAGTTCAGAAATAAGATGGGCCTGCAGGGCTGAAGCTGTAAACGCAGTAGCAGACAGTACCCGCGTCGTTACTGACTGCTTAGAGGAGATGCAAAATTCGACGAAGGACTCGTTACGTGCGAGTCAAGCCAGGGGTCTATTACAATCTGTGAAGTCTTTTGACTTCATCCTATGGATAAGTTTAAGTTTACTAAGTCCTGTTTTGAACTCCATCAATAACGTCAGCAAACAACTTCAGCGAGCTGATGAAGATATTGACAGGGCTATGCGTGCTATTGAAACTCTTAAATCAACAACTGAAGGTTTTAGATCAGACAAGAATTTCGACGCCAGGTATGAAGCTGCAAAAGTTTAGTGTCAAGATCTTGGTATCCTGATTCCCCTAAATTCTGATAAGAGAATACGTCGTGTTAATGTTCGCATCGATGATCATTCCGAGACATGCGAACTCAGTGAGAGAGGAGAAACGTAGAGCGTTTTACGCGGTTCTCGACAAGGCTTTGAGTGGACTAAGGAATAAATTTTCCCCAAAGGATGTCAGTGTATTACGAGTATTCCAAGAAATGTTGATACATCCGACACCATCAGAAAAGGATGTAGCATCTGTGTGTGGTATCGAAGCTGGTGGCATCATTGGAGAATCTTGCCTAATAAGGAAAGATTCACTTTTCAAGGAGTTTTTGAATGTGCGTTAATTAGTGTCGTGCTTTAACGACGCTTCAACAGCTACCCAACGTTAAAGGAAGTTCTGAAGGCTTTTTCTGACTATTCGTGTGACAACTGCGAGTGCCGAGAGAACATTTTCCAAGCTCTCGCTTGTTAAGACAAAGATTCGGAGCACGATATCGCAGGACCGTTTGGAGACCCTTCTGATGGTGTTTGTAGAAAAAAATCGATGCAAAAAATTACCAATAGAATACAGATAAATTTAAAAGCTTGTACAGATAAATTTAAAAGCTATGGACCTCGAAGACTAATACTTTAACACATTTAAAGAAAAGTGTTCAACATTTGAGTCGTCCGTTTGCAAAACCAACTATCTGCAGTTTCTATTACGGGTCATTTTCGCATGTGTTTCAACAAAAAGGTGCAAGAGATATTCAAGACGGGCATATACACCTTTTTTTCTCTAAAGAGTGTATCGTTGAAACGCATGCGAAAATGACCTGTACTAGAAACTGCAGATGGTTTTGCAAACGTTCGACTCCTTTGTACATTACAGAGTTAATGAAGTATGGTATGTTAGTTAAATTAACAGACTTTTCCTTAGGTTTTATATTACTAGAAAATTGGTATTCCTCTCCCTACTTAGGACTGATTATTTTTAAAAATTCTTAAATTACATTATTTTGAAGCTTATTAGCTAGTGATATTAAGCGCTATTAAACCTTTCAATATCGGATGTTTTTGAGTGAAGAGACAAAAATTAATTGTGTGAATGGTAATGACCTAGGTGCAAGTACAATTTGGATTTATAAGTTAACTCTGTACTGCAGTTTTAACTATTGGTCTATGAAGTATACAAAAACAAGAACGTTGATTGGTTTTGTTTTTAGAAAGATTGTTCTATCGCTTCAACTTTGCAAAATATATAAATTTTATGCACCGTTGTAGTGATTTGCACAAATACCAAATTGTAAAACACTGGCAAAGCAAAAACTAAGTAGAGAAGGGGGAAAGGGGGCGCAACATGAAGAGTGCCTCCTTGTTCGAAAATCCTGGAGTCGCCAGTGCTTACAGGGTATCTTAATCCACATCGTCACATTTTACTGCATATTCTTCTTGGACAGGAAATGACCATTTATAACATTTTTCTTTTTTTACAAACAAACAAAAATGTTTATCAATTACCCGACTAAGGCAAAATAAACTTACTTATTGAAATTAACCTCAACTACTATGACTCACCTTAAAGCAAGTGTTTTAATGTCGTCCTCTTTAAGTAGTTGCTTTTAATATGAAATGGTTAGGTCTTTCAGAGCGGCTCTTGCTCCGTTCACAGGTCATCGCAAAAATTAATTTACAAGTGTGTCTGTAGTTTTTGAGAGATCAGATTAAGAAAAATGTATGTGGAAAGTTGTGTATTATTTATTAACCGAAACACTTGAGCTGGTGTCACTGTTGCTAGACGCCAAAGACTTGAAAGAAAGAAAGTAAAACAAGTACGTGCGGCCATATTGGAAGAATTGGAGTCGAATATCTGCCATGTTAGGTAAAATGTATCTACGCCATATTTACAACAAATTCCGAGCTTGCCCATAAACAAATTAGCATAAGAAGGTGCCATTCTCGTACCCATGGCTGTGCCGCGGATCTGAAGGTAGTGTTTGTCGTCAAAGGTGAAGCTGTTACATGTGAGAACTAGGTTGGCCAGGTTAATAGGGAAAGCTGTGGTTGGAATATGAGGTTTGAGTCTCTGGTTAAGGAAGAATTCCAAAGCTGCTAAGCCATGGGCATGAGGAATGTTGGGATACAAGGAAGTAACATCCATGGTGCAAAGCAATACGTCAGAAGGAAGAAGTGGTCATTTACGAATGATTTCTAATAGGTGTCGCGTATGTAGGCAGGCAGCGCACAGTGGTCCGAAATGCCATGAATGCTGCCCAAAAATCCAAAATGTCAGTAAATACCAGTAAGGTTCCTGCACCGATGTGAAGAACAAAATGTATAGGTAACGTACATAACGAAAATTGTTGCTCATGTTTGCTCATTTTCAGAATAGTCACCTATTGACATGGGTCAGTATAAAAACAATGCATAATTTGACCCATACTATATCAGCAATATACACTTTCTTTACACGTTTTCGCTTTTTATTTGGTCCTTTTCAGAAGTAAGACAGGTGAATTAGTAAACTGATTTTTATTCTGTTCTTTCCAGGGATAATGGTTTGACAGTGATATTTTCGTTACATCTCTTGTTCCTCTGCAGTTATATACTCTAGGTCATCAAGCGCAAAGCAGAAAATAATCATTTGGCAAAATCCCAGGCCATCATCCACAGGCCTGTGCGACCCCTGAAATATCCAACAAAGAAAAGGGAGTACATCGAACAGCAGATTTCATCCCTAAAATCAACAGATGTGACATGTGCAGATCGACATATTTCAGCCACTCATGATTTGGTACTAACAATGGTTGATGGCAAGGTATGTAACGCTGTAACAGACACATCATCATCTCTGAGATGTTACATTTGTGGTGCTCTGCCGAAGGAGATGAATGACATTACCAAGGTACGGGAGAGAAACATCAGATAGAGTTATTTCCAGTCTTCGGAAGCTACCCCATAAACTTGGTACACTCTCCTTCTACAGCTACTAATTTCACATACACAAGAGGAGCATACAGATGCATGTAGTTCCAGTTCTGTGGATGTAACGGAGACACTCTTTACTGAAGACAGTTCTCACATTAGTGACAGTGATTAAGATAAGCAATTAACAATTCATATTTATGACTTTCCAAGCTGTGCTAGACATACCTTTGTGTCTCATTGCTCCTTGTTTTGTTAGGTTTTGTAGTATATAAAGTCGAGTGGTAAAGCTGAATTGAAGACTTCAATACGTTACTGTGGCTAGTGGCGTTATTTCTTGCAGTTATCTCTGATTATATAAGCGCGTGTTATATCATCTTGAGAGATTTATCAACCCGCGTCGCAACTGTTCACCGCAGTAGTAAGAGCATTTTTTGTTACAAGGCTTCTTATATTTAACCCATCAACACATTTTTTCAAGATAGTTCCGATTGCGGTACGCATGTATTCTCGGACATAATTTAGGGATTTTTTGTTGGTTTTATGCTGTAGTAACATGTTTTCACCATGGGAGAAATATACATTATGATTTGAATTTTGCTCACAAAATCATGCATTTCGGACTACTGTACAGCGCTTGAACATGTGGTTGAAGGAAGGAGTCAAACAAGGGCGGAAATGCGTTCGGTAGAATAATTATATTTGGCTACAATAAGTCTGCCTGGGTTACCCGGTTTATGGGTCTTCGGTAATAGGTACGTTGATAGTCCAGGGTTAAGTACTTTATAGACATTTCAGATATGCCCTCTCGAGAACCATGAGCAGTAATAAAATCGGAAATTTTCTGATTGTGGGTGTAGGTTGAGTCTGTGGCGGTGGGTTTGTAAGTGCTGGGATCAAACCTACACATACAAACAGAAAATTTCCATTCACCTATTACCGAAGATCCACAAACCAGGTAACCAAGGCAGACCCATTGTAGCCAGATATAATACTCCTATCGAACGCATTTCCGCCCTTACTGACTCCTTCCTTCAACCACATGTTCAAGCGCTGCCTGCCTACGTACGCGATACCTACCACCTATTGGAAATCATCCCTAATTTACCGCCTCTTCCTTCTGACGTACTGCTTTGCACCATGGATGTTACTTCCTTGTATACCAACATTCCTCATGCCCATGGCTTAGCAGCTTTGGAATTCTTCCTTAACCAGAGACTCAAACCTCATAGCCCAACCACAGCTTTCCCTCTTAACCTGGCCAACCTAGTTCTCACATGTAACAACTTCACCTTTGAAGACAAACACTACCTTCAGATCCGAGGCACAGCCATGGGTACGAAAATGGCACCTTCTTATGCTAATCTGTTTACGGGCAAGCTCGAACATGATTTCCTACAAACTCAGCCCTTGGCCCCACTACTTTGGATAAGGTTCTTGGTTGATATCCTGATGTTATGGACTCCAGTCTCCTAGAACGCCTGAACCAATTCCGTGTTATTCAGTTCACATGGTCCATCTCGAACCGAAGAGTCACATTCCTTGAGGTGGGCATCACTTTAGAAAATAACACCCTCAATACTTCTGTTCACATAAAACCTACCAACCACATGCAGTATTTACACTACTCAAGTTCCCACCCTTGCCACACCAAGAAAGCGATTTTTTTTTCTCCCTTGCACTCAGAGGACAGCGCCTGAATTCCACCACCTCTGCTACTGAAACTTACAACCAACGCCTCCAGCAAGCTCTAGTCAACCGTGGCTACCCATCTAACCTTGTAACCAAACAGATTCGCCATGCATCTTCACATATTAAACCCACGCAAACCCCAACCCACCGGCTCTTATCAGCCAGTTCCATCCTAAACTAACCAAAGTCAAACAAATCCTACATTCTCACTTCCACATTTTCCAATCTGACCCAGACACAAGATCAGTCCCTACCAAACCGAGATTAGTTTCCCAGCATCAACCTAATCTTAGAAACATCTTAGTCAGTACGAATCATCCTCGCCATCACAGCAAACCGGCGCCCATGCATGTCCTAGTCTTTTGTTCTATCCACATGCGTGCGTCTCTCCTCCTCTATATATATATGTGTGTATTTGGGAGTTTTACTAAATGCTATATTGATATACGAAGTTTCGATCTGATCAAATTTATTATGTCTGAAAGGTGCGTGTCAGAGACAAGCAGTACGGAATGTATGCAAAGTAAATTTTGTATGAGTTTGTTGATTTTTTTAATTTAAATTTATTTTAAGGCCTTTAGGCAACTATTGTTCAGACCATCTGGTGATGATTTGATGAAGAAAGCTGGAAGAAACGGGAGCACCCCGAGAAAACCCACGCATACGGTGTTTGTCTACCACAAAACCCACATAGCATGAGCAAGGATCGATCCAACGACCCCTAAGACCAGAGGTGAGCACTCTATCAACTGAGCCACCGCGGCCCCGAATGTTGTTTTATATTCAAAAATCAAGGCAAAGAAAAAAAAAATATCAATTTTTCAAACTTTACAATTCTATTAACACTTAAAATTTTATTAAATTTTACCTGTAAATGTTCCTCAATGTCTTTCCTCTCATACGTGATTCCACTAGGCGTGATCACAGGTTCCCGCAAAATTTCAAAGCTGATTTTTCCACATAAGTAGTCGGGCACATCTCTTTTCTGTATACATAAAAAAAAAAAGTTAAGTAATTATCATTTTTACAATGAACAGACAATATTTACTGTTTTGCAGCAAACAACTATACATAACGCAAGTTTCTTTCCATCAAGTTAGGAAACATTGCTTCAAAATTAATTACTTCGACAATACATGGGATTCAAATGATTTCCCATGTTCAAACGGATAACTTACAATATCCATTTGACAGACGGGGGATAGTTGGCGATGAATTTGAATTTTATTTATAGCCTTTAGGCATCTAAGGCTCAGGGAGATGAAAGAATCCGGGAAGGTGTTGGATAGGGCCTATGTTGAAGGTGCCATCCGGGCATTTGCCTGGTGTTACTGAGAAAATCCCTGGAATAACATCAGTCAGGATGGTCGGCCGCTGAGAGCGAACCCACGACCTTCCGAATGCTACGCCAACGATCTACCACTGAACTACAGCGGCTCGGTTTGGCGCTGTATGAGTTTTTTAGTCGCCCCGACTGGAAACACGTTGCGTTTCTTATCACTAGCGCTGCTTCTGATCTAAGAACATTAAATATTGTAAGTGAAACTACAGTTGCCGCTCGTGGTCAGTCGTGCTGTTATTGTCTTGGGACAAGGAAATGAATAACTCACTCACTCTATGTATGGAACTCGCAAGCTCATCGCCGCAGTAACAAACGTTCGCCACTGAATTCAATCCTGGGCAACATCAAGTCAGTTTTTATCACGAACACCTAGTTCTCGAAGATCTTCTATAATATAGTCTTCCCAACGGTCTCTTTAAATTCTGCTTTCCAACTACGATGGAATATAATCTTCGCTTTTTCCCCATCCGAGATACATGGCCTGCCCACTTCTGTCTATGTGATTTTCTTATTTTTACATCAACTGATGAATCGTACAGTGCGTGAAGTTCTTATGCAGTCTCCTCCATTCTCAAGTCATCTCAGTCCGTATATATTTTTCAAGACCTTATTTTCAAACACACGTAAATTTAAGGTCTCTGCTAGGGTCGTACTCCAACTATCGCAACCGTAAAGCATTACCGGCAGAATAACAGTTCTTTACATTTTCAAATTGCTTGATATTAATCACGATGCTAGAAGGTTTTGGACTGAACAGAAACATGCGTTGCCCGATACTAAGCGACTTTTTCTAGTCAGGTGTTCGTGTGCAACGAAAAGATGAAGAATTCTTGGGACAAGCTAGGAAACCGCGAATTCCCACACCCAACCTCAACAAGAGTTCGCTGGGTAAGTATATTTCTTAACACATTCTACTTTTACATTAAAAGTGCACAATATTAAACATGTTTCAAATGTATTAGAACATTTTTTGTGCACATTTGGGCAAACAGCAAATGTACCATTAAAATAGCTAAAAAACTACAGGTTTTACCTGACTGAATTCATAGCCTGAAACTCAATTTCATGACTCATAACCTGAAGACACCTTGGTACAATATGTCGCAAAGCGTGTGCGGGGAAGGGGTCCTCCTAACTGAGCCAGAGCTTCAAGATATACGCCAATGACTGCAGAATTCTCCGCGAAAATGTCGCCCTCGTGCGTACCAGCAAACAACGCTGGGTTCATCTCTCAAAACCATTAAATCAACTTGTAAATAACCGGAGGTGCATTAGATCTCCCTCAAAAAGACATAGCATGATGATACGTTCAGGTCAGGATGTAGTTTAATGGATACAATTAATTCTGTCTTCATTCTATCATTCTTTTTTCTTGAGTCCTGGAGTCGCCGTAGCGCAGGCGGTAGCGCGTCGGACTACGAATCAGGCTGGAGACTTTTCTCACAGTGTTCCCATACCTGGCGCTCTGAGTTCCACTCAGCCTCCTATCAAATTGAGTACCAGAGTGTCCTTGATACTCCTGGGAAGGTAAAGGCGGTCGAGCGTGGGACTGACCACCCCACCTCACTTCGTACCGTAGGTCAAGAAAATGTTGAGCGCTACCACCTCGCACAGGGGATAGCTTTACCTTTACCTTTTTATTAAATATTTCCTGAAGCAGCAGCAATACGCAGCGAAATATATTGAAACCAAGGTTATAATTACACACCGAAGAAGACGCGTAAGTACAAACGTAAAACCTTCTTTGCATTAAAAAGCCCATGAGTACAATAATCGGAAGAAGAACCCACGGCAAGTTAAAATAAATTAAATAATAATCCATACGTGGAGAGCTTTCATACGTTTTACTTACCAGAA
The DNA here is from genome assembly GCA_022664845.1 of Lepisma saccharinum. Classification (NCBI taxonomy): domain Eukaryota; kingdom Metazoa; phylum Arthropoda; class Insecta; order Zygentoma; family Lepismatidae; genus Lepisma; species Lepisma saccharinum. Next base: position 4,205 of record JAGDQP010003976.1, on the reverse strand, counting down.
CGATAGTCCAGGTAAACCGCACAATAAGACATGAAAGTTATAGTGTTATAACATACGGTATAGAAATAAAGAGTTGTACTTGACTGACGTGAAAAAACATTTCTGAAATACTGCTACCACAGACACAAATGTGGATTGGCAAGATGATGTGCCCAGATTTAGAAACTTCACGCTAAATACGGTAGTTATTAATTTTTAAACAGTATCACAGCGTTCCTTCTACATTCACGTGTAATAGTAGTATTTCAGGAATACTGCCAAGGACAGGTCTTATTTCAATACCACAAGGCTACCTTAACGTTAGTTTAAAACTACAATACCTAACGCCAGATGGCAGCACTACCTCCGCACGTCTCGTATGTATTTGTATCGTTGGACGAAATTACAATGCTGCTCCTACAAAATTCAAGCGTAGAGAATTCAAACTTGCAGAGAAGAAAGTTCATAACCAATTCAAGAGTTCAATCCGTGTCGATTATTTTTATTTTTGTTCATTGTTGAAATCGCTTTATTGTTGTTGTGAATATCCAAACCTATGGTTATGAACTTTCTTCTCTGACAGTTTGAACTCTCCAGACTTGAATTTGTAGGAGCAGTATTGCTATTTCGCGCGCAAAAAAAGAAAAAAAAATACATTAGCCGACATGCGGAGGCAGTGCTGCCATCTAACTTTAGAGAGCCTTCCTTTACGCTAACCTTAACCTTTCCTTTTCCTTAATAAAGGAGGTATCAGTTTCTTGGCTTCTTAAAGCACTTCTTATACCTGGGCCAATTTCTATCCATTTTCATAATTGGTTAATATTTATGTTATTTAGCTTCACATATGGTTAAGGACAACTCCATGGAATGTAAACTCATCTTCATTCTCATGTCTGAGACATATTTGTGTTTAGTTTTCCAGTTAATTTTCACCAATTATCTTTCACAATAATTTAGCTCGAAACGTGAATCGTAACTACATCGAATTTGTATGAAAATTACATTTACTGAACCACATTAAACAGACTTTTTAAAATTAGTTCCATGGATTGACAAAATAGTTGTAATAAAAGTGTGAAGGTGGCAGCACTGCACAACATTCTTGCATACGTTAGACAAGACGCAGCCACCTTAGTCTTGTTTCAGTGGAACTAGAAGGGAGAAGTTTCTACAGTCGATTTACTGTGGGAAACACTGAACATGAAGAACCAAAATGAACAACTACCTTCAGTTAATCGTCTTATAATTCAAATTCTATTGCTTCATGTTGATGACGATTGATGTTTCAATCACAGGGAGAGTTATGACCCGAAGGTCCCTAGACAAGGTGAACCAATAATGCTTTGTCATTACCTCCTATTGGATGGAGATGACACTCTAAGAACGGGATAAAGACGAGGGTGAATCAATATTGAATGAGACTGACTTTAATTTTTTTTAAAAGTAGTTGAGGTATGATGATGTAATTTGGTAGGCGTTGTAATTGAAGTTCTTTTTACAAGTCGACGAGAGATGATATTCCTACGCAGCACAGGAAAGGAACAATAACAGGACAACCGTTGCCCATGTTTGTCGCATTCCATTGTACCCGAAGTTTCGCACCTCACTGGAGATGTCCTCTTATTGGTCCTTCCCTATGCTGCGTAGGAATATCACCTCTCGTCAATCTGTAAAAGAAACATCAATTACTACTCCTACCAAATAACAACCTCATACCTTAAAAACTTTTCAAAACACAAGGTCAGTCTCATTAAATATTGACTGATCCTCGCTCTTACGCAAAATGGTGACGGGTAGTGTGAACAAAATGCACACTCAAATGAAATGCTGCCATCTATGAAGTATGGACGGAATAGGTATTCAACCTTACCCTCGTGACAACGAAAAGTTGCAACGTGAGGGTGAGGGCCGCCCCTGTTAATCACATTATTGCTACAAGTATTGTTCCAAACATAAAAGTGACTCCAAAAAATATAATTTCTATTGTGTTTAAAAGTACAAAACACATTCCTAAAAAGAGCGTTCAGCATCATTAAGGCGACCCTCTCAGCCCTCACCGCTTGAGGGTGAGGGTTGAGCGAAGATGTGAGGATGAGGACGAAATTGAAACGTGAAGATGAGTGTGGTTTGACGAAAATGCACACCTTTGAGAGACGGTTTCCTCGAGCTTGTTTTCATGCGATTTTATCTCTGGTAATATTTCAAAGAACAAATGTACGAGGATATCCCAAAAAAAGATGAAAATACTGAGATTTAAGTGAACTTACTACAATTATTAAACAAATGTTCTAATAACAACTAGTATTAAAAAAAAACAGTGAACATTTTCACTTTACACTTACCCGTCTTCTTTCATCCACCTTGGCAAAAAGAGCGTTCAACTCGCTCATGCAATTATCCTTTAAGAAGAAAAAAAAACATTATTTAAAAAGGACAAATAGAACACTACCACTAACAACAATTTTGATTTCAAACAAGATAAAAATATTTCATAAAATAGAAGAGTTACTTCGTTCCCAAGGATGAAGGGGAGAGAGAGAGAGAGAGAGAGAGAGAGAGAGAAAGAGTGAGTGAGAGAGAAAGAGTGAGTGAGTGGGAGAGAGTAAATGAGTGAGTGAGAGTGAGTGAGTGAGTGAGAGAGAGAGAGAGTGAGTAAGTGAGTGAGAGAGAGTGAGTGAGTGAGTGTGTGTGAGTGAATGAGAGAGAAAGAGTGAGTGAGTCAGTGAGAGTGAGTGAGAGAGAGTAAATGAGTGAGTGAGTCAGTGAGAGTGAGTAAGTGAGTGAGAGAGAGTGAGTGTGTGAGAGAGTGAGTGAGAGAGAGAGAGAGAAAGAGTGAGTGAGTGAGTGAGTCAGTGAGAGAGAGAGAGAGTGAGTGAGAAAGAGTGAGTCAGTGAGAGAGTGAGTGAGTGAGTCAGTGTGAGAGTGAGTGAGTCAGTGAGAGTGAGTGAGTGTGAGAGAGAGTAAGTGAGTGTGAGAGAAAGAGTGAGTGAGTCAGTGAGAGTGAGTGAGTCAGTAAGTGAGCGAGAGAGAGAGAAAACGCCTATCACAGCATCTCAACACTTTCGGATGTTGAAATTATACACAGGAATAACAGTAGCATAGAAGTGAGTTTATGCCCCCAACAGTCTACCGCAGACCCCTTAAATCTCAATACGATCCATGGCCTGAACCAAAGTTGCCTAAAGACCTCAAATCAAAATCAATTCAACACAATCCTGTCCGGAACCGAGCCGTTCATCTCCCTTCCCAAAACTTGGCAAGTGCAATAAACCCCGATGCAGAACCTATCCCTATTTTTGATCCCAGCCTGACCTTCGAACATACCCTTTCCGACACTTTGGCAGGGAGGAAAGAAAGAATGAAAATAAATAAATCACTCAAACAACAATATATATTTAAAAACCGAATTAAATTTCGACATTGAGATTTTAGACGCGATTTATTTCCTAGAACACGTTTTGTCCAAAAACGACGGAAAACTAGAGGAAAATGGGCACCCAATTGGAAACGGTCATCGACAATGACCTTGACAACACCTGAAAAAAATCATTTCTTGTTCAGCACATGACATACCTGTCCACCTACGAATTTTCATCTTCCGTTCTCGTAAAATGACGTCAGTTTTAACGCGAATGTGAGTTTTACTGCCATTGATACAATGCCTTTTTTTGTAATCACCCCTTTTTTCCTTCTTTTATCTGTATCTTGAGAAACATGATTAAAATCAAAGTACTTGGTTAAATCAGTGGATAGAGAAGGTGAACTAGGATCCCAAATTCGGTAGGTCCATCCTGCTTCAAAACTCTCCACCTAGCTACTTTTTAACTGAACCCTTACGGAGAGTTCAGTGCCACAAGAAGCTCTCGCAGTGTTATTGGTTTATCGTTCATTTATTTTTTATCAATACTGAAGTGAAGAGCCTACCTTGTAGACTAGTGTCTGTTTTATAAAGAAATACTCTTTCTTAGGGTGTCTACTATATGTTAATTTTGAAATTCCAGGTTTTCCAGGTCTATTTTGCCTCTATTTCCAGGTCACTCATTTATTTAAAATCTCTTCTTGCAAACAAACAAAAAGTTATTTTGTCAATTACAAGAAGTATATACCAAGCACATACTATTTCCTTAAGTCATTAGCATGAAAAAAAATAAAATGCACATTTTCGATAGACTTCAAACAAGAAAATAAAAGTAGAATATTCCCTACCAGATGGTAAAAAAAAAAAA